>CAJQZJ010026257.1:232999-243298 GCA_907164525.1 Lophiomys imhausi | reverse complement strand
CTGCTTCTAGTTTATGTGAGGGAGGCCGTGAGCGGTGGGAGAGGAGAAAGTGAGTGGGGTTGCTTGAGAAATAAAAGAAGTCGTTGAAATCCTACTGACATGAGTCAGTCTGGGACCATTAAGTCACAATCCAATGAAAGGCTTTCTTTCTGTCCCCCAGAGGAGGAAGGCTGAAGAAGGATGGCCAGCTGTGATTCTCAAGACATGGTCTTTGTAAGTTGGTGTTTCTCTCTTTGACATAGGGTGACTTTCAGGTTAGGTGACTCCTTCCCATCTTTCTCTCTTGAAGCTCCCAAGGACCCGAAATCCTTCAGCCCAGTCTGCTCTTTACAGTGAGGGTTGGAAGGTCACAGCACTTCCTGTTTGTGCCTCTTTCCAGCTGGTCCTGGGGTTTTCTTTGAATCTATTCTTCCATTTAGAAAAAAAAAACTAATTAAATTGTTTAACTAGTATTTATATTGTATTTAATTGGTTTGGCGGTGTTATTCTTAAAATTATAATCCTTAACCCGCCATTATACATGAATACACACAGACATCACATGGATTTTAACAAGCCTACACCTGAGTTGTACAATCCTAACCCATCTATGCTAGCTCATAATTCTATAATCCAAATATGAGCCCATATATACATACTTCCCTCTAGACTATTATGCTGTGCTGGTTCCAGGCCATGTGGAAGGGTCTTCTTTAATTTACCCCATGGCGTGTCCTCCTTGTTTGTTCCTGGCTTCTCCTGGGAGCTTCTTCCTCCCAAGATGCTCTCTCTCTCAACCCCCCGCCCCCCCACGCACACCTCAGTCCTGCCTACCTCTGTCTTTGCCCAATTTCCAGGCCTCAGCATTTATTTAACCAATCAGAGTCAAAGTAAGTAACAGACAGCAACAGGACCAATCAACATTTAGAATGCTTAACACCACTCCATCACCTCCACATCCTCTTTCTGCTTGGTCTGTGGTCAGGGAGGACTGTTGTCGCAGTAGAGGCATCAGTCCCACAGGGAGACAGGAGTTTGGGGTTTCAGAACTTTGAGGTGATAGTGTCATTGGACTACCCTGTGAAACCTGATTGACATCTTTGGTGTTTTCAGGCTGCTGACCCAGGGTGTGAGAGTGAATGTCCTTGGTGCATGTGTGTGACAAGATGACCTGCTTGAGGAGGCTCAGGAGAGCATTCAGTGATCAGAGGGAAAGGTCATCCAGGCTGTGGTAGGGAGATGATCTTAGTCTCCAGAGATAGGGAGGACTTGAGACACATTGACCAACTTAAAAGTATTTTTTAAAAAAGGCAGAAAAGGTTAAACCTAATAACCATGAAATATGGACTGTTGCATAGTTTATATACTCTTACATAGTTTACAAAACTTTTTTTTTTTTTTTAGTTTTTTTTGAGACAGGATTTCTCTGTGTAATAACCTGGATGTACTGGAACTCACTTTGTAGACCAGGCTGGCCTCAAACTCACAAAGATCCCCCTGTCTCTAGAGTGCTGGGATTAAATGCGTGAACCACCACACCCAGCCAACAAATCTTCATATCATCTGATACCACAATAAACTCAAAGACTCAAAATATTTCTTAGGTATTTTACACTGAACCCCCAGGTCTCATTTCCCTTTTGTGGGATATAACTTGACAGATGTGATGGAATGGAAAGGCACATTTATTGGATATGTAGGGTACGCACAATCATTGTTTATTGGGGAACTCATCCAGTCATGTGTCTTGAGCATTTCCTTATGGCTCCTTTCCCACAATTGAGTCCATTCCCTTCTGTGTTTCCATCTTGAAAGCTTCCCCATTTTCACTGTACTTGTGTTTGTGGTTTCAGGGCTCAGTGACATTTAGGGATGTGGCTGTTGAGTTCTCTCAGGAGGAGTGGGCCTGCCTGGATGCTACTCAGAGGGCCTTATACAAGGACATCATGTTGGAGACCTACAGCAACCTCATCACAGTGGGTAAGGCCATCTGTCCCCGTGAATGGGGGATGTGTCCTCTACACAGTTGGCTTTCTTCACTGTGAATTAAGTCATGGCCGCCTTTCATGTTTTAGCTGAAGCTTGGTTTGGTGTCCCATGCCTGTCATTGCTTCACTCAGAAGGGTGAGGCAAAAAGATTGCTGTGAGTTCAGGGTCACTCAGATACATAGTGAGTCCCAAGCTAGCCTAGTTAACATGTTGAGACCCTCTTCAAACAGAACAAACTGTATGAAATAAATGAGTAAATACATCAGTAAATATAACTAGAAGCCCAAGAGATAACTTGGTGGTTAAGAGAACTGGTTGCTTGTGTTCCACGAGGTGGCTCAAAACCATCTGTAACTCCAGTTCCAGGGAATCTGATGCCCTCTTCTGGCCTCCATGGGCACCATGCATGCACATAAAATAAAATAAAATAAATTTTAATCAATAGAATTTAAAAAGAGATAGCTGTTTTCCTCCTTCCCAAAGAAATAATGTGAGATTTGTTTGGTTGAAAATAGGAGCTTCAGCCGGGCGGTGGTGGCGCACGCCTTTAATCCCAGCACTTGGGAGGCAGAGGCAGGCGGATCTTTGCGAGTTCGAGGCCAGCCTGGTCTACAAAGCGAGTCCAGGACAGCCAGAGCTGTTAAACAGAGAAACCCTGTCTCGAAAAACCAAAAAAAAAAAAAAAAAAAAAAGAAAATAGGAGCTTCATGAAGTACCTGCTTTTGCTCACTCTTTGTTGGTACTTTCAATGAGCTCTATGTTCAGTGAGAGATCCTGTCTCAAAAAATAAAGTGGAGAACCCTCAAAGAAGACACCTAACACTGGTCTCTCTGCCCTATACACACATGCATACCTGTACACACTTGTGTACATATCCTGCTGAATGCCTATATTCATTGTACATGCTTGCATATACAACTTACAAGACTTTTATTATATACTTAATGAATCAGTAGAATTAATTTAAAACGGAAGTAGGCACATCCTATTTCCCTCAATGAACAATTTATCTGCTTTTAGCAGAAATTTCAGGCTGCGAATTCATCTTTTTCATTGAGCAAATCTGTAAGAATGAGGTGTATATCTGAAAGAAGGCAGCATAACTAACAGTGATAACAGTTTTCATGGCTGGGGATGTAACTCAGTTATTGAACCCTTCCCCAACATGCTCAGGGCCCTTCCATCACCAGGATTACTCACAGGCATGATCCACCATGCCAATCTGTATAGATCTTTGTATAGATCTTTTTTTTTTTTTTTTGGTTTTTCGAGACAGGGTTTCTCTGAATATCTCTGGCTGTCCTGGACTCGCTTTGTAGACCAGGCGGGCCTCGAACTCACAAAGATCCACCTGCCTCTGCCTCCCAAGTGCTGGAATTAAAGGCGTGCGCCACCACCGCCCGGCATAGATCTTTATAATAAATAAGCCTGTATTTTTAAAAATCTGCACGGGCAGGGCATGGTGGCACACACTTTCAGTACCAGCATTTGGGAGGCACAGGCAGGAAGATTAAATAAGTTCAAGGCCAGCCTGATGTACATATCAAGTTCCAGGACATCCTGGGATACTTAGAGAGTCTGAGTCTAAAGAAATAAATACAGAAAAGTGTACACTATGTGCCATTTCTTTCTTTCTTTGAAGTGGGAAGTTCCATTTACAAAACAGATCTGATCACCTTATTAGAGCAGAAGAAAGAGCCCTGGATGGTTGTGAAGGAGGAAACAGACATGTGGAGCCCAGGTGAGTAAGTGTGAGGTGAGACTCCAGCATTGCCAGGCACAGCATGTGGTCAGAGAGGCACCACATAGCTGACCCTGGATTTGACAAATTTTCTCCAAGAAGCCAAACCTCCTAATAGTGCCACTCCCTATGACCAAGCATTCAAACATATCAGTCTATGTAGCCTTTCCCATACGCCTATGGCCATATCATATTGCAGTAATGCAGTCAATCCAACTTCAAAAGTCCCCATAGTCTATAACAGTCTCAGATTTGCTTAAATGCCTGAAGTTCAAAATGTCTTCTGAGATTCATGCAATCTTTCTCTTTTTTGTTTTGTTTTGTTATTTTTTTTTCAAGATAGGGTTTCTCTGTGTGTATTCCTTGGCTGTTCTGGACTCACTTTGTAGACCAGGCTGTCCTTGAAGTCACAGAGATCCACCTGGGTCTGCCTCCCAAGTGCTGGGACTAAAGGCATACACCACCATGCCTGACTCTTTTTTATTTTTATTTTTTAACATTTATTTATTTTATGTATATGAGTGCTCTATCTGCATGCACACCTGCAGCCAGAAAAGGGCATCAAATCACATTGTGGATGGTTGTGAGCCACCATGTGGTTGCTGGGAATTGAACTCAGGACCTCCGGAAGAGCAGTCAGTGCTCTTAACCTCTGAGCCATCTCTCCAGCCCATCATGCAATCTCTTAATTGTAATCCCCTGCAAAATCAAAATCAAAAAGCAGATCACATACTTCCAACATATCATGGCACAGATATTCATTACCATTTCAAAAAGGAGCAAAGTGAGGAAATACTGGAACAAAGCAAGACCAAAAATCATCTGGGGAAACTCCAAACACTGCATCTTCATATCTGAGTGTCAAAGCATTCTTCATATCTCCAGTTCCTTTCAGCTTTGTTGACTACAACACACTTCTTTCTCTTGGGCTGGTTTCACTCCCTGTTAGCAGATCTTCTTGCCACATATCCCACTGCTCTGGCATCTCCAACATTATGGAGCCTCCAATGCAATCCAAGCTTCATCTTCACAGCTTCATACAGTGGCTTCTCTGGGACTCCAAGCAGGGACACCTTTGACAAATGTATGACCTCAGTGACTGTCCCTAGTTGTGGAGGAAAATTCCATAACTCCTTCTGTCCTTCTGTGGGGGGGTGGACTTTTTGATCTCAGAAGCTAAAGCCAGGACCAGAAGCTCATCAGTTCTGCTCCTGCTGCCTGCAAATCAAGATGTAGAGCTGTTAGCTCCATCTCCAGCGCCATGCCTGCCTGTGTGCCACCATGTAACCTTCCATGATTACAATGAACTAAACCTGAAGCCAGAAATGCGTGGCTGAAGCTGCCAAGTTCCGCTGGTTGCTAGGGCTGGGACATGGCCCCCTCATTCACTTATATCTTCATTAGCTTTCTGTTTTAAATTTTTCCTTCACTGTCTAAACTTGTCTGTCCTGGAACTCTCTCTGTAGACCAGGCTGTTTTTAACTCAGAGATCTGCCTGCCTTTCCTCTGAAGTGCTGGGATTAAAGGTGTGTACCACCATACCTGACTCTGAGCTTCAATTCTTTTCACAAGTTGGAAGCTTAGCTGGGTAGGATGTTACCCTGAGGCCACTACTCCCTTTACTCCATTGAACATCAGACTTTTTTCTAATCTGTTTATCTCCTTGAACAGGATTTAGCTCCATTCCACTTCAGGTGCCTCTTTTCTCCTTGACCTGTACATTTTCTGTTTTTCCTTGTTCAGCTTGTTCCTTTTCATTATAGATCTGCATAAGTGTGAACACTAATAACCACACGAGAGAGTCCATACTAGGCTGTTTTGAGATTTCCTCTTCCAATGCCATTAATCCAAAACTTTTAGCATCAGGCAGATTTTTTTGGACAAGGGCCAAACAGCCCCATTCTTCACCAAAATATCACAAGAACAATCTCTAGGACATATACTAAAGTTCTTTTCCTCTGAAATCTCTTGATCTAGATCCACAGTTCAAATTACCTTCAGCACACTGTCTTCTATGTTCCCACTAGGATAGCCCATCAAGCCCCACTTAAACCATTCAACTAATTTTCTTTTCTTTTTTTTTTTTGGTTTTTTGAGACAGGGTTTCTCTGTATAACAGCCCTGGCTGTCCTGGACTCACCTTGTAGACCAGGCTGGCCTCGAACTCACAGAGATCCGCCTACCTCTGCCTCCCGAGTGCTGGGATTAAAGGCATGCGCCACCACCACCTGGCTTCAACTAATTTTCTAATCCAAAGTCCATATTCCTCCAAACAAAAGCGTGGTCAGGCCTAACACAGCAATATTCCAGTCCCGGGAACCAGCTTCTGTCTTAGGGTTTTATTGCTGTGAAAAGACACCATGACCATGGCAGCTCTTATGAAAGGAAAACATTTAATTGGTGCTGGCTTACAGTTCATATGTCTAATTCGTTATTATCATGGCAGGAAGCATAGTGGCACGCAGGCAGACATGGCGCTGGAGATGGAGCTAAGAGTTCTACATCTTTATCCACAGGCACCAGGAAGAGAACTGATGAGCATGTAGTCCTGGCTTGAGCTTCTGAGACCTCAAAGCCCTTCCCCATTGACACTTCTCCAATAATGCCATACCTCCTAATAGTACTACTTCCTATGTGTCCAAGCACTCAAACATGAGTCTATGGGGCCATTCCTATTCATATCACCATAGTATCTGTTGTTATGTCTGTCTTTCATCTCTAATTTTCTTCATTTGTATCTTCTTTCTTTTTCTTTTCCTTTGGCTAAGGTTTTGTCAGTCACACTGATTTTCTTCAAGAACCAACTTTTTGTTTTATTGTTACTTTGTAATTTTTTTGTTATTGCTGTTTCTATTTTACTAATTTCAGCCCTAAGTTTACTTATTATTTGCCATCTTCCCCCCCCCCCCTTTTTGGTTTGTTTTGTTTTTGCCATCTACTTTTGGGAATAATTTTGTCTTATTTGTTCTGGGGCTTTCAGGTGTGATGTTGATAGTATGATATCTCTCTAATTTCTTTACATTAGTATGTAGTGGTATGACATTACCCCTTAGAACTACCCTTATCATGTCCCATATATTTGGGTGTGTTGTGTCTTCATTTTTCGTTCAATTAAGGAAGACTTTAATTTCTTTCTTAATAGCAGTCTTGACTCATTTTTTATTCAATAGTGGATTGTTTGCTGTTTGTAAGTTTGTATACTTTTTGTTGTTTCTTGTTATTGATATTGTGGTTTAATCTCTGGGGGTTAAACAGAATGGAAAGTGTTGTTCGAATTTTCTTGTATCTTTTGACATTTGCTTTGTATCCAAGTATGCGGTCAATATTGGAGAAAGTTCAATGGTGTGCTTAGAAGAAGGTATATTCTTTTGTGTTTCTGTGAAATGTTCTGTAAATATCTGTTAGGCCCACGTGGCTTATAATGTCAGCTCCAGCATTTCTCTGTTTAGATTTTGTCTGTCAGCATGACCTGTCTGTTGGAGAGTGGGATATTGTATTCTTCCACTGTCAGTGTGTAAGGACCAATATATGATTTAAGCTGTGGTATTGTTTCATGAGCTTGGGTGTTCTGTGTTTAGTACATAGATATTGGTGGATTTCCCTTTGATGAGCATGTAGTATGTTTCTCTATCTCTTCTGATTAGTTTTGGTTTGCAGTCTATTTTGTCAGATATTAAAGTGGCTACACCTGCTTATTAGGTCCATCTGCTTGTTATTAGAAGATTTTTTTCCCCATTCTTTTACCCTGAAGTAATGTCTATCATTAATATTAAGGTGTGCTTCTTGGATGTGGTAGAAGAGTGGATCCTTTTTTGCATTCATTTTGTTACTCTGTGTCTTTTTTTTTTAAGTTTTTCAAAACAGGGTTTCTTTGTGTGACAGCCTTGGCTGTCCTGGACTCACTTTGTAGACCAGGTTGGCCTCACAGAAATCCGCCTGCCTCTGCCTCCCAAGCGCTGGGATTAAAGGCATGCGCCTCCACCACCAGGCTACTCTGTGTCTTTTTATTAGGTAATTGAGATCATTGATTTTGAGAGATATGAGTAAGAAGTGTTTGTTGATTCCTGTTATTTTGTTGTGATGGTGGTGTGTTTCTCTTCCTTTGATTTGGTGGTCTGGGACTATTATTCGTTATGTTTTCTTGGTTGTGATTAACCTCTTTAGGTTGGAGTTTTTTTTCTAGTGCCTTTTGTAGGGTTGGGTTTATAGATAAGTATTGCTTAAATTTGGTTTTATCATGGATTGTCTTATTTTCTCCATCTATGGTGACAGGAAGTTTTGCTGGGTATAGTACTCTGGGCTAGCATGTGGTCTTTTATAGTCTGTAGAACACAGGTCTAGTCCCTTCTGGTTTTTAAAGTCTCCATTGAGAAGCCAGATGTTATTCTAATATGTTTTCCTTTACATGTTACTTCATTTGTTTCCTTTGCAGCTTTTAATATTCTTTGTCCTGTACATTTAATGTTTTGTTTATTATATGCTGGTGGGGGACATGGCAGATTTTCTTTTCTGGTCCAGTATATTTGGTGTTCTGATTGCCTCTTGTACCTTGATAGGCATTTCATTCTTTAGATTAGGGGAATTTTCTTCTATGATGTTGTTGAGAACATTTCCTTTGTTTTTGACCTGTGCCTCCTCTTCCTCTCTACTCTTTTTCTTGATTTGGTCTTCTCATTGTATACCAGATTTCCTGGATGATTTCTCAGGTTTTTTTTGGATTTACCATTTTCTTTCACGGAGGTATCCATACCTCCCATTGTGTCTTCAATATCACACCTGAGATTCTGTCTCCCATCTCTTATATTCTGTTGGTGAGGCTTGCCTCCTAGGTTCCTGTTAGAGTTTCTAAACTTTTCATTTCTGTATTTCCCGCAGTTTGGGTTTTCTTTATTGATTTTGTTTCCACTTTTAGGTCTTGAATTGTTTTATTCACTTCTTTCCATAGTTTGTGTTTTCATAGTGATTTCTTTTTTCTTTTTTAAGGTTTTTTGAGACAGGGTTTCTCTGTGTAACAGCTTTGGCTGTCCTGGACTCACTTTGTAGACCAGGTTGGCCTTGAACTAACAGAGATCCACCTGCCTCTGCCTCCCGAGTGTTGGGATTAAAGGCATGTGCCACCATGCCCGACCTCATAGTGATTTCTTGAAGGGATTTATTTCTTCTTTAATAATCTCTATCATATTCATAGTGGCTCTTTTATTGTCCAATTTTTTGTGCTTCATTTATGTCACAATACTCAAGAGCCTGCCGTGGTAGGGTTGCTGGGCTCTAGTGCAGACATACTGTTACTGTGTTTTACATTGCCATCGAGGCATTTGGGTTTGGAAAGATTGTAGGTCTTAGCCGGGCAGTGGTGGCACAGGCCTTTAATCCCAGCACTTGGGAGGCAGAGGCAGGTAGATCTCTGTGAGTTCGAGGCCAGCCTGGTCTACAAAGTGAGTCCAGGATAGCCAGAGCTGTTACACAGAGAAACCCTGTCTCGAAAAACGAAACAAAACAAAAGATTGTAGGTCCTGATATGTGGTCTTGTCTTTGTTAGGTGGGTGTTTTATTCCTTGGTTTCTGTTGCCCTATCTGGTTCCTAGAAGAATGTAGTGGCTGTGTGTTGCCTGTTAAAAATTCTTGTGGAATACTGATAGGTGAGGCCAATGGGGTTCTAGGTAAAATGTGATTGTAGGTATTGGGAGCTGAAACTTTGGAATGGGGTTGGGATAGTTGGATGGTATTGAGGGGTCCACAGTAGGGAGGAAAACAGGTATTCGACTAGGATCTGCTTAGTTCCCTGTAAATGAGGATAGAGAGTGAGGAGAGACTGCAGAAGATGGTCTGCTACAGAGCTGGGGATAGACTGGGGATTGGACTTGGAAGAATGGAGGGAGAGGTGAAGATCTGCAGTTAGCCTACCTGTTTCCCTGGGCAGAGTGTTCTTCAGGTTTCCAAGAAATGCTTGTTAGAGTCTGGGGTGGGCTAAAAGCAGTGAGTGGGAGAAGGAAGTTTGGAGGTGTAGATCTGTGTGAAGGAATGGAGATGGGGGCATGGAGGATAGGTGGTCTGCTACAGAGCTGGGGATGAGACTGGGGAGTTGGATTTGGAGGAGAGGAGGGATAGGTAAAGATCTGCACTTAGCCTACCTGTTTCCCTGGTTGGGGAATCCTTAGTCTTCTTAAAAATTTTAATGAATCACCCCCCTTTTTTCCTATTTTTGTTTGTTTTCAGATCGCTTTTGCTTTTCTCAGGCAGAGTCTCACTATTGAGTCCAAGTGTACCTGGAATTCATGTCCCAGTTACCGCTCTTTGCTGCTGGTTCCAATTGTGTACCACTACCATCACAGATTTTTTTTCAGAGTTTTTGAGACAGGGTTTCTCTGTGTATCCCTGGCTGTCCTGGAACTCACTTTGTAGACCAGGCTGGCCTTGAACTCACAGAGATCCATCTGCCTCTGCCTCCCAAGTGCTGGGATTAAAGGTGAGTGCCAACCATGCCTGGCACCACCACAGATTTTTACCCTCTTTCTTTTTTTTTTCTTCCCCCAAGACAGGATCTCTCTCTCTCTCTCTCTCTCTCTCTCTCTCTCTCTCTCTCTCTCTCT
>CAJQZJ010026257.1:215361-232989 GCA_907164525.1 Lophiomys imhausi | reverse complement strand
TCTCTCTCTCTCTCTCTCTCTCTCTCTCTCTCTCTCTCTCTCTCTCTTTAAGATTTTATTTATTATGTATACAATGTTCTGTCTGCGGGTTTGCCTGCAGGCCAGAGAGCACACCAGATTTCATTATGGATGGTTGTGAGCCACCATGTGGTTGCTGGGAATTGAACTCAGGATCTCTGGAGGAGCAGTCAGTGCTCTTAATCTCTGAGCCATCTCCCCCGCCCCCCCCCCCCCCCCCCGCCTTTCTTTTTTAAAAGTCCCATTTCTAGGCCAGGAGGTGATGGCACATGCCTTTAATTCCAGTACTCTGGGGAGCCAGAGGAAGCTGGATCTCTGAATTTGAGGACACCTGGTCTACAGAGCAAGTTTTAGGACTGTCCAGTGTATACAGAGAAACCCTGTCTCATAAAACCAAAACTAAAGTACATAAAATCCAAGTCCAGGCCAATTTTCTTAAAGCGTGACATGTATTATCTATTTGTGTAGTATAGTTTTTTCCTCTTGATCTGGTTTGTTGTGACATTCTAATCCACTGTGAAACACCAAAGACTTAGGCTCTATTCAATTGTAGTTAAATGAACTTATTCCTACTGCTAGCAGAAGAAGGCAACCTGAGAGCCAAAGAGCATGCCCCGTAGAAAGGGTGGTAATGTGAGGTCTTAAAGGGGAACAGTGCATCACAACCTGAGAGCCAAAGAGCATGCCCCGTAGAAAGGGTGGTAATGTGAGGTCTTAAAGGGGAACAGTGCATCACAACTCTCCTTAGAACCCACGGCTGAAAATTGCTTTACTTCCCTAAGTTGTTTTCTCTTTCCTACTGTACAGTAATAAAACACCCATTTCATCTTTACACAGACATAAGCAAGGTCTTTTTGTATGTTTGTTTGTTTGTTTTTTTAAGAGATAAACAAGTTTTATAGAAGCAAAAGCAGGTATTAATACCTCACAGCCCATTATCGTATTCTTACTCCACCTGCAGGTTACTAGGATCTTCCCGGTATTCCAGAGCAAAAGGTCAGCAGCCCTCAAGGGATTCATAATGTATCCATACTAAGTTTTTTATAGTCATCATAGGGGACCTGTGTAAATTATTACTCAGATCTGAGCACTCTAATGACTGGGAAATAGCGGTTCATTTTTGGGCAGACAAAAGCATAGTGCCATCAGGTTAGGGCTGGCTGTCATGTCCCCACAGTTTCAAAACCTTCACTGAAGGGTGTGACAGATATTACGCATTTGTGTGGTGTAGACTTTTTTTTCTCACAATTTGATACAAAAAACCTTCACCAACTTGTGTGTATTTCCTGTAGTATGCAAGAAGTACATAAGATTATATCAGTTTACTTTCTTTATAAGCTCATTAAGCAGACATGTCTTCCCATTTCCAACCTGTTCTACTGTAAAGAGTATTGTCTTACTTAAACTTTCCTTTTTGCTTCTCAGAAAATACTTTAGAGTCTGACTGATCATTTAATAGAATTTGTGTGTGTGTGTGTGTGTGTTTTACAGGAAAATAAAGTATTCTTGCTTTCTACTTTTCTTTCAGATTTGGAGTCATGTTATAACGCTGAAGGTATATCTCCAGAGAATCATATTTACACTATAAAGTTGCCCAAACAGAGCCTGAAGCAATCAAGTAAAACTTTTGACCTCCAGGGTTCCAGTTTTAGTAATATCCCCAACTGTAGTACATTCAAGGGACTACAGAGTTGTCAAGAAGGAGATGCTGGTCAAAAGGTTACTAACAAGGAAGAAATGCCTACTTATACCTGCCAGACTCTTGCTCACAGTGTAGAAAAAAAAGCATATGAATGTAAAGAGTGTGGGAAGTACTTTGGTTGTAGGTCAAATCTTAATCAGCATCAGACGATCCATTCTGGAGAGAAACCCTATGAATGCGAGGAATGTGGAAAGGCCTTCAGACTCCACCAACAGCTTACAAGGCATCAGAAATCTCACAGTGATGAGAGACCTTTTGAATGTAATGAATGTGGAAAGGCTTTTCATCTTCCTGGCCTGCTTAAGTACCATAAAACCATTCATACAGGTACAAAACCATTTGAATGTGAGGAATGTGGAAAGTCCTTCAATCGAGTCTCTACCCTTTTTCAACATAGGATTATTCATGCTGGTGTGAAACCATATGAATGTAACGAGTGTGGGAAAGCCTTTAATCGTAGATCAAATCTCATGCAACATCAGAAAATTCATTCTGGTGAGAGACCTTTCCAGTGTAAGGAATGTGGAAAGGCCTTCACTATTTTGGCACAGCTCACACGGCACCAGAACCTTCATACTGGAGAGAAATCATTTGAATGTAAGCAATGCGGAAAGGTATTTAGTAGTGGCTCTTACCTCTTACGACACCAGAGTACTCATACTAGTGAGAAACCCTTTGAATGTAATGTATGTGGGAAAACTTTTAGGCTTCAGTTATACCTTTTTGAGCATCAGAAAATTCACACTGATGAGAAACCTTTCAAGTGTAAGCTGTGTGGGTCAGCTTTCAGACGTAAGTACCAACTTAGTGAACATCAGAGAATTCATACTGATGTGAAACCCTATCAGTGCAAAGATTGTGGGAAATACTTTCGTAGAAGGTCAAATTTTACTGAGCATCAGAGTATTCACACTGGAAAGAAACCCTTTGAGTGTAAAGAATGTGGGAAGGTCTTTAGACTTAATATACATCTCATTCGACATCAGAGATTTCATAGTGGTAACAGACCTTTTGAATGTGAAGAATGTGGAAAAACTTTTCATTTTTCCAGCCAGCTTAATTACCATAAAACTGTTCATACAGGTCAAACACCTTTTGAATGTCAGGAATGTGGGAAATCATTCAAGCGTGTCTCCAGTCTTGTTGAACATAGGATTATTCATGCTGGTGTGAAGCCATATAAATGTAATAAGTGTGGGAAAGCCTTTAATCGTCGCTCAAACCTCATGCAACATCAAAAAATTCATTCTGGTGAGAGACCCTTTCAGTGTAAGGAATGTGGAAAGGCCTTCACAGTTTTGGCACAGCTCACACGGCACCAGAGTATTCATACTGGAGAGAAATCATTTGAGTGTGAGCAGTGTGGGTCAGCCTTCAGACTGCAGTACCAACTTACTCAACATCAGAGAATTCATACTGATGTAAAACCATTTCAGTGCAAGGAATGTGGAAAGGGGTTTCTTCGTGGTACAGGCCTTAGAATCCATGAGAGAATCCATACAGGTGAGAAGCCCTTTCAGTGTAAGGAATGTGGAGAAGCCTTTCAGTATCATTACCAGTTTCTTGGACATTTTAGAATTCATACTGGCAAGAATCCTTATGAATGTAAAGAATGTGGGAAGTGCTTTACTCATGGTAGAGACCTTAAAGTTCATCAAAGAATTCACACTGGTGAGAACCCTTACCAGTGTTAAAACTGGGAAGGCCTTTAGTTGAAAATCAAACTTGGTTTGAAATGCTAAGCTTAATATTAATAAGCCTTCAGTAATTTTAAACTACTGTATATCAGAGAATTCTTATTGGTGAGAAACCCTATGAATGTAAGAAATGTGTGAAAGTGTTTAGATTAAATTCAGCTTTTAGTGCACATCAGATAATTCATATTTGTATGAAACTATGAGTATAAGAATGTGGAAAGACCTTCAACTGGAGTTCAGGCCTTCTTCAACATAAAAGAATCCATGCTGTTGTGAAAGCCTATGCAAGGAATATGGGAATATTTATAGAGTCACTCAGCTCTTGAAGCTCATTAGTGTAACAAAAAATGGCTAATTAAATTATTTAGCCTGTATTTATATTATCATTAATTGGTCGGCGGTATTAATCCTTAACCCGTCATTATAAATGAATACACACAGACACCACATGGATTTTAACAAGCCTTGGCCTGAATTGCGCAATTCTAGCCCATCTAAGCTAGCTCATAATGCTATTACCCAAATATGACTCCATATATACATATGTCCCTTTGGACTTCTATTTGTGTCTCCTTCTTCCTGCTCCTGGCTTCTCTTCCAAGGCTTCTTTCTCCTAAGATGCTCTCTCTCTTTTGAAGCCCATGCACCTTAATCCTTCCTACCTCTGTCTTTGCCCAATCTCCAGGCCTCAACATTTATTTAATCAATCAGAGACAAAGTAAGCAAGCAGGACCAATCAACATTTAGAATGCTTAACACCACCCCATCATATTAGAGAGTCCATATAGGTCTGAAAACAGATGAAGGTAAAGAATGTGGAAAAGCTTTTTATTATAAATAGCTTATGCAACATCAGAAAAGGTAAAGGTGGACAAGCCTTTGTATGGAAATTTTATTGAACATTAAAGAATTCAAATTGACAAGACTGACTGTAAAGAAGGTTGGAAGAACTTTGATATGCCCTAGGATTTGATCAACATCAGAATATTCATATACTCTTGAAACCAAGAAATCCTAAGAAATGAGAATATAAGAAGTCTGTTGTTCAGAGAAGTTAATCTGCTGGGGATGGTGGTACATGCCTTTAATCCCATCACTCGGGAGGCAGAGGCAGGTGGGTCTCTGAATTCAAGGCTAGCTTGGTCTACAAAGCAAGTCCAGGATAGCTATGGATACACAAAGAAACCCTGTCTCAAAAAACCAAACCAAACCAAACAAAACAGAAGTTAATGTGTTCAGAATGTCTTTGAATATCTTAAATATACTATAGCCATCATGTTCTTGCTTTATCTCATCTTTAATATAACCATTAATTATAAAAACTTAACTCTCTAAACACTATTCAGCCAATTTAGGAAGAGAAACTAGGATTATCTGAGGCACCTTCCTTGTCACTATTAACATCCTAAAGCTTCTGTGATATTAGACTGAATGTTTACTTTCTGCCTATTTGTTAATGGTGAACACAGCACCAGCCAATGTTGTGGAAACAGGGTTATGATAGATATAGAATTCTTGAGATGTATTTGGTTCATGCCCATGTTCTGTAAAGTAGCTTTTACAGTATAGTTTTTATTGGCATTACTGTAATTGATAAGAAAGGCAAATTGTATTGTAGATAGTTCAGAAAAGCCTCATGCATTCCTCTACTATTGAATTTCAAATATCTTCATTCTGGATGAATGCTGATGGGTGAAAAGGTACATGAAAGGATTTTCATTTAGAATCCATTCCTTAAGTATTTGTTCACAGTTTTAAAAATATAGCTGTTGGTGAATTAAGTTCTTTTTAAAGTGGTTAAACACATAAAAGTTTTGAAAGGTAAAACCCGGTAATTTATGCTTTCTGCCAAGACATTAAGATATAATACATTTGTGATAGGGCAACGCAGTTCAGAGTCTCCTCCATCTCATATTCTTACTGAGGCCATTTTAGGTTTGACTATAGAATTTGACTTCTGATGGAGAATCTCAGGGAAAATTACTCTATTCTGTGCACTATAGGTCAAGATGCCCCTGCTAATTTATCTTGGCTTCTGTTAAACTGCCTGCATGTGCAAACCTACCATCCAGCTAACTGCTTATTTTGGCTTCTGTTAAACTGCCTGCTTGGGCAAAAGCTCCCTCTGCAGCTGCTGAGCAAGATAACAGAGTGTGGTTTTTTTGCTATTAATATACCCTGGTTCTAAATGCTTGGGGCTACCCTTGGATTCCAACTACCTGCATGTAGTCCCAGGCAATTGGAATAAAGACTTTCAGTTGGCTAAAACTCTGAGTGATCTTTGGTGGGCTTCCCATAACACATAAACAAAAATTGCCAAAATTGAAGCCACTTATAGAAATACATGTGTGAAATTATTCATACATATGGAAAAGTTAGAAGAATTAAAAACTGTGTCCTCACCTGGTTCAAAATTCTTAACAATTTACCATGTTGATCCTATTTTTCTGTATATATGGGTATTGGAGCTGTAGCATTAAGAACATGTTTTAAGAGTTGGGTGTGGTAGTGCATGCCTGAAACCAAATTCTTGGAAAGCTGAGGCAGCCCGATCAAAAGAAGCCTAGCTATACAGTCACTTCAAGTTTAACTTTGGCTATGTAGAGACCCTTTCTCAGAAAAAAAAAAAAAAAAGATTGTGTACATGACGTTTTCTCCCTTATTACATCAGCCAAGATGACATGTCTGTACCACAGAAGGAAATGATCCAGAATTTTATAACTTTCAGAAATTTGTCATTGGCCTCCAAACTGTCATTTTTGATTATATATATATCCTAGGGAGAATCCAATGTAGATAATAGATTTGGTATTGCTCTAGCCTTTATTTTATTAAATTTTCAGTGTTACCCAGTGCTTGCTCTGACAAGCCCTGCTCTCACTGCGAGCTGCTGCTAAGACTTGAGGCCGCCCTCTCTCTGTACCTGCCTCTTTGTGTTCTGTGCTGCCCGCCAAGGCTGGGCCATTAGCTGTTTTAGTAAACTGCTTAAACTAAAAGAGCTAAGACACTTTTAGGAAAACAGGGTTTCTTTCCCTGTCTGTCCCTTTTGGTGGTAGCACTTGATTAGCCGCACAGCAGCCCTACGCATAGGAATTGGAACCTTGGGCCTCAGCCAAAGTTCACTCACTTTGGCTACCCTGTGAATTCCTCCATACCCATTCTATTGGTGTTCACCCTGAAACCCAGAGAGAAGCCTGAGACGACAAGTGGCCCTAGACCCAGAGCCAAGGATGGAACGACAGTGTACTACAGGGATGAAGCAGCTTCGTAGGGGCTGCAATAGTTACTTTAACTGAAATGATTAGGGGCCAAGCCTTAGGGCCAGGGACCTCAGCACAGAGAGCGGAGCTAATTAATCAGACCCAGGCTCTCAGATGAGGAAAAGGAAAGTCTATTATCATGAAACAGACAGTCACTATACTGTTGCTACCATGCATATCCACACTATGTTTAGAGAAAGAGGGCTTCTCACTACTTGGGGGAAAAGGACACTAAAAACAAAGAGAAATTCTTGGCCCTCCTAGAAGTGATTTGGCTTCCCCTATGAGTTGCTATCCTCCACTGCCAGGACATCAAAGAAATTGAAGCCCATGGGAAATAGGGAAAACTTGGGTACTCAGACTCTATGCCACAGGAAGGGACCCTTGGGATAGATTTACTATCCAGAATAGACCAACCCTTCTTCACAGTCCCCAGACCTTTGGACCCTAACAAAGATCTCCTACCCATACCAAAGCCCTGACCAACTCTCTTTAAGGAAATGACCTCACCTAACATACCTGAAGCCACAGTCCTGCCTCTCACTGTCCAGGAAACTGAGGGATTCTCATCCCTATTTTCCACTCTTGATGAGATCCACCATTTAGATAATCATTCCCTGCCAGAAATCATTCAGTATTGCTCATTATTCTTAGATCCCTGGTCCACATACTATGTAAGGATGGGAACTAACCAGACTGTCAACCCCTTGATGGACAAAACTCATTGTGACTGGACAGCTCAAGTTAACATTAGATGACTTACAAGAGCCTAGATCTTGTCTAATATCTAAAATCTTTAGGCACTTCCCCTTATTCTGATGACTGCTCTTCTGCCTTGTGTGTTAACTCATCTGGACAGCAGCCATGTTTCCAAGCTCCTGAGACTACTTGGTGGGTATGTACTAATGTTTTGACTAAATGTGCCTCTTCTGATGCTTTCCAAACTGAGAAATACCTTTTATGCACTGTAGTACACATTATACCCCTTGTATACTATATAATGGGGAAGAAGGGAAAATACTTATTAATAGGACCCTGAACCAAAAAGGAAAAAGTGTGGTTGTAGGGAATTAGATTTAGTAAATATCTAGGGGTTTCTGATTCGGTCTCTTGATTCAGGGCATGAAGATCAACTTGGCTGTGACCAATTAGCTTATCAGCTTGTGGAAAAACAAGGTTGAAGTCAGGTGAAAACAGGAAAGAAACAGGAGACTTAATGGACTGAAAAACAAGGTTGAAGCCAGGAAAAACAGGAAAGACTTAGTGGACTAGAAACAAAGTATTTGGCCTGGCATTGTTTTCAGCTGCTAAGTGGGCGGAGCACAAATTAAGCTAAAACAGAGTTCCTCCTATTTAAGGACAGTGCATGGATCCAAGCCCCCCTCCCCCCCAGAGAGCTCCGATGCTAGCGAGTCCTGATGGACAAAATGCTGGTGAACTGATGGACAGATCTTCCTGAGGCAGAAAGAAGCTGGTGAGCAAAGAAAGCCTCAGCAAGACAGCAAAAGGCCAAGGTCTAAACCCTGTGGCTCAACTTTTGCCTAGAGGGGTTTGACCTGTCCAAACAGTGGTCTAAACGAAACTGGGGCTGGCTTTAAGGACTGAGGCAGAGCGGCAGAGTTGCTGATGCGAAGGAAATAAGTTGACCTACAGACGGCTGAGCCTCAAGTCTTACTTAAGGTGAGACTGTCATAGCCAATTTACCCTGACGAATCTACATCTGAGACATTCCAGAAAAAAGACTGCCAAGTGCATTAAAGGGTCTACCACAGAGACTGTGTTCCTGGCGACTGAGGACCTGCCCCAGAGACTGTATCCTTCTAAAAGGTTAGATAATTTTAATAGTTATCAGTAGGGTTAGTGCTTAGGTTAAAGGGATTGTAGGAATTTGTAGGGTTAATAGTTAAGAAATTGTTGGTATTTGTTATAAGTGAATAGTTGTCAATAAATAAATACTTCATAATTTTAAAAAGTTCAGTTACATGTGGTAGTCCTAATCTCACTCCTTGTCATTGTTGGCATAGCAAGCTTGACAGCCATGGGCATATCAGCCTTTATCAAGGCAGATAAAAACATTAAGAATCTAAACAGACAGGTTGATCAAGGCCTAGATGCATTAAATTTTTTTCACTTCAGAATTAAAACAACAGATTTAAGAACCAGCCTGCCTTAGCTGGGCGGTGGTGGCGCATGCCTTTAATCCCAGCACTTGGGAGGCAGAGGCAGGTGGATCTTTGTGAGTTCGAGGCCAGCCTGGTCTACAAAGTGAGTCCAGGACAGCCAGGGCTACACAGAGAAACCCTGTCTCAAAAACAAACAAACAAAAAAAGAACCAGCCTGCCTCAATCTAGGCTCAAAAAACAACAGATGGGCCAGGCACGGTGGCACATGCCTTCAATCTCGGCACTTGGAAGGCAGAGGCAGGTGGATCTCTGTGAGTTCAAAGCCAGTCTGGTCGACCAAGTGAGTCCAGGACAGCCAGGGCTACTACACAGAGAAACCCTATCTTGAAAAAAAAAAACAAAACCAAAACAAAAACAAAAAAAAAATCTTATAGTGAAATAAACTAGGCTCATTCCTGTTTATGATCATACCGCCATTTAAGGATTGAACTATGTCCCAGCTGTAACCTTAATTCAAATGGTTTTGTACTACCTGTTTTTCAAATGGTGATCATATTTTTTTCCAAAGAGTTGTTTATAATTATCACACAACCCTTCCTTTGTTTCAAAAGGTTATATTACTCCATGTTGTGTCTCTCTGTCTGCTGTGGTTTAGCTCAGATGTTGTGCTGTGCTTGGCTACACCCTGCCCCTTCATTCACAGGAAGAGGTGTTTCATCTTCTGCCTGACCCTGGCCTTAGTTTGGATCACTTTCCCACCATTTGTCGGGGCCCACGTGCCAACCTGGGCTAGGCTGATGGTTGCCAGGTCATGCCAAGCCTCTGACTTGGAGTCTGCACCATCCTTGTGTTTTGTTAGTTCCAGGGAAGTGCTTCTCCCATGTGGACCAGAACTGGGCTTGTAACTTAATTATTCCATTTATTGAAATCTAAGTTTTGCCCTGTGACTGGTTACCTCTGCTCAGGTACCATTCGTGTGTCCTCCTCCATGTTCCTGATCTTTTCCCTCTCCTGGCACCCTCCCAGAATCCTCTCTGTCTACCAGAATGTCCCACCTTCTATTCTACCTTTTCCTGTAGGTCATAGGTTTTTTTATTGACAGGTGTTGCCTCTATACAATATATAAGATATTCCTTCTCCATTGGGTCATTAGGTGTCTGGTAAATGGACTTTGTTCTTCTGGCTACTTCCTGCTCATTGGGGTGAAGATCAAGGAAAAGGAGAGTCATTCAGTTCTAACAGAATTGGAAGTGGGTTTGTCAAGGTAAGAAGTAGGAAGAATAAGAGACTCAGAATGAAAGTACAAAACGTAATATCAGTGAGTGCCTCCTACAAGTCACATGGCACATTGAAGAACATTTGCAGATGCCATGAGTCCTCCTAAAGGCCATCAAGGAATGATTCCCATGCCCAGATAGGGTGTTCATGGACTGGATGAGGAAATAATGTCATCTTCAGTAGAGAGAGATTGGTAACACCTGAGGAAGAGCTGATTAAAAGTTTGGTTACTGATTTGTTGAATTTATTTGGTTAAGAACAAGAAAAGCAATTAAGGAATAGAGGGTCAAAAAGTAAGAAACCAATAATGATGACAAGGGTGACTAGATTCAATTCATTAGTGGGGGACTGAAAATAGCTTGTGGAGCTGGAATCAAAGAGGGGAGTTACTTTTAGCAGGTCCTCAGAAAGATGGATTCGTTTATAAATATTTTCCTCTGCCCCTCCTGATGCAATAGCAGCATTCTTCTATGAGGAACAGACAAGTCTTCCCTTTCTCTGCTGTTAAGAGATCTAAGGCCTGGCCATTCTGGAGGGAGACTTGGGCCAGAGAAGTAAGCTGTCATTGGAGGGAGGGCAGAGACTGGGCCATAGAGTCTATTCAGAGTTGTGATTGGCCTCAAAATATTAAGCCATGAGGACAGAGTGGTCCAAAGTGCCACCAGTCATAGCTGTCCCAGTTAAGACAGGGGCAGACTCATAGCCACCATGATAGGCAGGAAGGCAGCCCTGGGGAAATGAGTTCTTGAAAGGAGCCAGCAGAATTCAGATTGGCTATATAAGATCATCTGGTGGGGGAGGTAACTTCCACCAAAAAAACAGGATCCAGTTGCACTGGGAAAATAGAATTTGAAAGACTCCCATTTTACCAGAATGTAGGGAGTTAGATTAATATAAATTAGAACTAGGGGTTTCTGGTACAGTCTCTTAATTTGGGGCATGAAGATCAACTTGGCTGTGAGCAATTAGCTTATCAGCTTGTGGACTAAAAACAGGAAGCAGGAAAGACTTAATGGACTGAAAAAACAAGGTCGAAGCCAGGAAAAACAGGAAAGACTTAATGGACTAGAAACAAAGTATTTGGCCTGGCATTGTTTTCAGCTGCTAAAGGGGCAGAGCCCAAATTAAGCTGAAACAGAATTCCACCTATTTAAGGACAAGTGGATGGAGCCAAGGATGGCCCTCATGCTAGAGAGCTTCCATGCTAGCGAGTCCTGATGGAGAAAGTGCTAGTGAACTGATGGACAGATCTCCCCGACGCAGAAAGAAGATGGTGAATAGAGAAAGCCTCAGCAAGATAACAAAAGGCCAAGGACTAAACCCTGTGGCTCATCTTTTGCCTAGAGGGGTTTGACCTGTCTGAACAGTGGCCTGAACGGAACTGTAGCCATCTTTAAGGACTGAGGCAGAGTGGTAGAGTTGCTGATGGGAAGGAAATAAGTTGGCCTACAGACGGCTGAGGTCTCCCAGAGATAAGAAAGCCTCAAGCCTTATTTAAGGTGAGACTGCTATGGCCAATTTACCCTGAGAAATCTACATCTGAGATATTCCAGAAGAAAGACTGCTAAGTGCGTTAAAGGGTCTACCCCAGAGACTGTGTTCCTGGCGACTGAGGACCTGCCCCAGAGACTGTATCCTTCTAAAAGGTTAGGAAAATAGTTGTAATAGTTATCAATAGGTTTAGTGGTTAGGTTAAAGGGGTTGTAAGAATTTGTAGGATTAGTAGTTAAATATTTGTAATTTATATAAGTGAATAGTTATCAATAAATAAATATTTGATAATTTAAAAAAGTTAGGTTATACCAGAATAGCTTTCCCTGGGGTGCAAAGGTTGGCTTTGAAGTTGAGGCATTTGGGGAACATGGATGATTGGGGAGGTTTTTGTGGAGAGATGAAAGGGGATGACTGGTAACAAATTTTTGGAATTGGTGTGGAACTTGTCTCTGATTCCTGAAGGAGAGCTTGGATGGCAGGGGACAAGTGGTCAGTAGTGGGGTTGTAGCATTGCTGGTGAGAGGGACTGCAGCTAGGGGAGGGAATTGAAGAGAGACACAGAGAAAGCAGTGGGTGAGACTTTAAAGGAGGGATCAGTGAGGTTGAGAAGAGAGAGAGAGTTTGTTAGATGACCTCCACCCAAGTGAGGGTTTGGCCATGAGAGAGTGTGTATGTATCGAAGAGGACATGGCTGGGGAGGTTTGGGTCTAGTTAAGTCTTATAATTGGGAGTGTAGGATTTGTTCAGATCCTCAGATGTCCAGGGACACTTGAACTTGAGGTGGAAGTTTAGATTTCTTTGGAAACACAGTTGTGTTGAATGAATATGTTTTTTGTTTTGGTCTCAAGAATGGAATGTTGTGTGGACCCAGGAAATGGAGGCCTATGAGAAATGTCTCATGGCTGGGAAAATGAAAGTAACTTGTGGGATGCTGGGAGCCAAGGCCCATGGAAAATTACTAACCTTCCATACGTGCACTTAGGCCTGAGAAACAGGTCTACAGAAAGTTCTCAACTCCCCCCTGCTAAGTTTCTGCTCTAGGAGTTAGGTTCTGGTTTCCTGATTCCAAGAACAATTCCCAGAAGTCTCCTGATCAGTCTGAGACCTGCCAGCTGCAACCATAAGATATCCCAGATCATTAATCTTCCAGTAACCCACTGACGTCTAGCTGACTTCCTTGCCTTCCACCCCTTACCAAACCTACAACTGACCCTGTTTTCAATAAAAATTTGAGAGCTTGATCACTGGACTTGCTCTCCGTCTCCATGTCTTTTGTCCCTTCTTTCATTCAGGTCTTTGTCACTACTCCTGAGTTCCCCGAAAGGAAATGGAGGCCTATGAGAAATGTCTCATGGCTGGGAAAATGAAAGTAACTTGTGGGAGATATCTAAGATGGCGCTGGCCAGAAGACGCCGGGGAGGAGTTAAAGCCCGATCGTGGGTATAGCTGATTGGGTGAGCAAGACTTCCATACTCGTGATCAGTGCATGATCACCATGTTACCAGGCTTGTGCTATGTGATGTAATAGGATGACCTTTAACGTGATTGGCCCATGTAGCCTCATGTGGAAACACCTATTTGGTTTGCATATAAGCTAGGGGATGAAACATTAAAAACGGGAAATGCTTAGACATCACCCATTGCATCGGTTTGTCTTCGGAAAGAAGGCTGGAGAGTGAGGCGGGCAGTGCACTCACCTTTTCCCTGAGAACCCCCTTATGTGCTGGTTGCCCTATACAGACCCCATGTCGGGATGTGGGTGTGCTGTGTCTTCTGCTGCAAAACAATCTCATGACAGTAGTATGCAAAACATCCTGATAGAAAAGTTGTGATGTCTTGCCAGCCAGAAAACTGTCATGTGTGGGGAACATATTTACATCCTTTGATGGACAGACTCCTAGGAGAGCTCGTGGTCTTGGTCAACAGGAAGGACCTTGTGAGGAGGGTGTAAGGATGACCAATGGGAAAGCATCCCTATGCATATTTTGAGAAGGTATAAAAGGAGACTCCAGAAACTCAGAGGGGTTTTTTTTTTTTTTTTTGGCTTGGCATTGATTTCTCATCGCTGCTCATCACTGGCAGCTTCAGGACAGAAGACCATGCTGATAACCTGGGGGTGGGGTGGGGTATGATTTATGAGTGTTTTTCTGACCTGGAATTTCCAGGCATACTGTCAATTAAGTGCATGGGGGAGACGCAGGAGTGGGAAAAGGGGAGTGAGATCTTGTCTAGCAACAAGTGACAATGGAGAATAGCTAATCTTAACAGAGCCTGGCCCGAGGGTGTGGATGAATATGTAAATCAGGGCTACAAGGAGAAGGAGGAGGGGAATAAACAGGTTTTAGATGATTTAGATGGACCCAACGTGGAAATTTCCAGATTTGGGTTGTGATTACCATGGTATAGGGCCCTTGCCACTTGGGCTGGAGAGGCGTAGTTGGTTGACTGGGAAGTGCATGGAGAACCTGATCTCCCTGCTGTATGGGACAAGTTGGAGGATGTATGAGTGGCTTGGGAAGGAGGCCATCAGAATGTGTCCAGATGAAGAGCAATTGTATGGCTTGTAAAATAGGGGGGAGGGATTCAACAGGGATGGGGGCAAATAGTCCTGGTGGCAGAAGGGGTCTCCCAAACATTATTCAAAGGGAGAAAGACTGGGCCTGTGAAGCATCGGGCAAAGGCAGAGAAGAGCTAGAAGGAGGAGTTTAATCTGGTCAAGGTGAAGTCCCAGAGTTAGTTTAGTTAGTATTTTCTTTAGGGTTCTATTGGTGCACTCTACCTTGCCAGGTCTGGGATATGAAAGTGCCAGGGTATCTGTAGAACTTCGTTTTCTCGGCCTCCATTTATACACTCTCTCAGTCTCCCAAGCTCCTGAGGAGTAATTGATATGTATTTAGTCAGATGAATAGCAGAACCTGAGCCCTATAACTCCTCAGCTGCTAGGTCCAGTAGGTCATAGGGAGATGCTGGGAGGCTAGATGACCCTGGGGAAGTTGCTCCCTGGGGGCAGTCTGATGCCCAACAGCTCCCCTGGTGATATTTAAGGCATGGTCAGGGAGGTCTTCAAGGATTTGAGCAGGTGTGGGCCCAGAGACCTTCCTTCTATACTCAAGCAAGAGCCTTGTAGAAGTAACTTTTATCTCCCTATGTAATTGTAGTCTCGTGGGCTTACTGCCTCCATCTCTTAACCTCAGCCTAGTCCTGGAAGCTCTAGCTTCTGTGCAGTCTAATTTAGGCCTAGAATGTTTTCAGCCTTTGAGACTTACTATTGATTAAATCCACCCTTTCTTGTCTTTCTGAACTCTGCCTAGCTGGTTTAGCTCAGCTGTTTTAGCTCAAACTCCTGTCCAAAATGACTGATTCAATCTGGCTTCCCTCAGTTTCTCACTGAATTTCTCTGCTTGGCCTTATACTAACATTAGCAATCTATTTTAATCTTCTGGCTCCTTCTTGTTCTCTGGCTCATTCAGTCTTCACCTGTGCTTAGTTTGTTTTCTTGTTAACCTTTCTTTGTAAAACTCTTCTGGTAAAAACTGCCTATGAATTCCATGAACTTAACTGCCATGAACTAAACTCCACTGTACTGTCTCTCAACTCATTGACTCAACCTAACTGACTAGAACTCAGAGATCTGCATGCCTCTGTCTCCTGAGTGCTGTAATTAAAGGTGTGAACCACCAAGCCTAGACCTAAGCTTTTCTTTACCTGAAACTTGGTCTATACCAGGCTGGCCTAGAACTTTTCTCTTGTCTCCTGGGATTAAAGGTGTGTCTGTATTTCAGCCAAAACACACAGACCTAGAAGGTCTTTGGGTGTGATCTCTTGCCAGAGCAACCAGAATTACAATTCCTCTACAAACCTGGTGGCTTCTCACCAGATATCCCCTTTCTTTAGGGTGCTGCATCACCAAGAGTATGTTGAAAGTCCTTAGCTGTGAGTTGGTACATGTGTTTTTGACTGATCATTATGGTTGTTTAAGACCTTAAATGTCACGGCCAAAACTTCAGGCCTTTGTCTAGCTTTTTGAACTTGGCCCTCATGTCTGGGTAGGAGTCAGCAAAAAAGTAGGTCATAAGGAGTTGTTAGCCATTAGATTTTCTGGGTTCAGGTTGGTATGTTGGAGCAGGGCCTAAGTAAGGAGTCAGAGGATCTGAAAGGGATTTTCAGATTTGTCCTGAACTACTTTTAAGATTTTTTGAAAGTTAACTAGTTTAAGGTCTGCTCCACTCAAGCCAGAGAAGAGACAACTATCAAGAAGGTCTCTGGCCCAGGAATCATGTCTGTTATTATAATTCCCATTAGGATCTATGTCAGGGTCTTCAGTGACTATGGAGGATAGGTTTGCTCTGTTTGGTGTGTCTGATCTTCATGTTCATGGGATTTCTCTCAGATATGTCCATGTTTCTCAGAGAGATGCCAGAGCCGTGGGATACCTGCCATAGAGATCTGCTAACAGGGAGTGGAACAGGACCAAGAAGTGTGTTGCAGTTGACAAAACTGAGAGGAGTTGGAGATCTGAAGAATGCTTTGACATGAGACATGGAGATGAGGAGTTTGGAGTTTGCCCAACTGGTTTTCAGTCTTGTTTTGGTGCAATATTTCCTCACCATGCTCCCTGCTCTACCTCTTTGGATGGTAATGCAACATCCCGTGCCATTATATGTTAGAAGTATGTGATCTGCTTTTTCATTTTGATTTTATAGGAAATTGAAGTTAAGAGAGAGCATGAATCTCTGAAGAGACTTTGGATGTTTAAACATGGGTGAGACTGTTAGAGACTATGGTGACTTTTCAACTTGTAATGAATATATTTCTGCATCATGATATGGCTACAAATTGGTGGGGGCCGGGGAGTGGAATGTGGTGGTTTGAATTGAAATGGTCTCCATAGACTCATGTGTTTGAATGCTTGGCCCATAGGGAGGGGCACTATTAGGAGGTTTGGCTTGTTGGAGGAAGTGTGTCACTGTGGGAACAGGTTTTAAGGTTTCAGAAGCTCATAACACTTTCATTAATGCTGCCTGTGGATCAAGTAAAATCCTTTTCCAGGCATAGTGGCTCACACCTGTAATCCCAGCATGTGCCAGACTGAGGCAGGAGATTTTGCTGCAAATTACCCTAACCTGTGTTGGTGTATGAGATCTTGACTCAAGATGAAACATTTTTGTCCAGGTGTGGTGGCACACGCTGGGCAGGCAGATCTCTGTCAGTTTGAGGCCAGCCTGGTCTACAAAGTGAGTCCAGGACTCAGAGAAAGCCTGTCTCGAAAAGCAAACAAGAACAACAACAAAAACAAAAGACAAAAAAAAAACTTCCTCTTAAAAAAAAAAACAAGTTTAGTGGCTGGAGAAATGAATCAGTGGTTAAGAGCGTTGGCTGCTCTTCTAGGAGACCAGGGTAAATTCCCAGCATGCACATGGCTGATCACAACTGTTTTTAACTCCAGTTACAGAGGATCTGACACCCTCATATGGACATACATGCATGCAAAACCAACAATGCACACAAAATAAATATGCATTAAAAAATAAAAATGAAGCCAGGCGGTGGTGGCGCACGCCTTTAATCCCAGCACTTGGGAGGCAGAGGCAGGCGGATCTTTGTGAGTTCGAGGCCAGCCTGGTCTACAAAGCGAGTCCAGGACAGCCAGAGATATTCAGAGAAACCCTGTCTCGAAAAACCAAAAAAAAAAAAAAAATGAAAAGCAAAGTTAAAGACTGTCCTTTGTTGTTAAAGCCAACCCAAGAAGTTCTTAAAATAGGAATTCCTGAAATTTGGCAAAAAACTAAATGGTGTTATTTTAAGGTGAACCACTTAGAGCAACTGCCAAGTCAAAAATAGAGTTTGCCAGCCACCCAGAATTTCCTCCCTGTCATCTCACCCAGTCTCAACTCTTCTCTCCACCAAAATTAACAAGGGACTAACTTCCCTCATCATAGACTCAGAGTCCTCTAGTCCCATGTATTTGTGCAGGGGAAAGAACTCAGGGCCTTGTTCATGCCATGCCCACAGCCCTTCACTGGGGAATTCTAGGCAGGGGCTCTACCACTGAGCCA
>CAJQZJ010026257.1:197328-215351 GCA_907164525.1 Lophiomys imhausi | reverse complement strand
TCACTGGGGAATTCTAGGCAGGGGCTCTACCACTGAGCCACGCCCCCGCCCCTCACTGGGGGATTCTAGGCAGGGACTCTACCACTGAGCCACACCCCAGCCCCTCACTGGGGGATTCTAGGCAGGGGCTCTACCACTGAGCCATGCCCCGTATTCCTCACAGGGATATTCTAGGCTTGTGTTTCACTCTTGAGCCCTGACCTCAACCACAATGTGACTTTTCAATCTATAGGCACAGCATGTCATGAATAAATCAGGATAACTGGCACACTATCACCTCAAGCATATATGGTTTCTTGTCTCTGTGGAGGTAGAGAGGAAGTGACCAAAAGTCCCTTCCCCATGGCTTTGTCACCAGTGTCATGCAGCATTAGGAGTGCTGGACTCAGGTGAAAGGACAAATGGGATCTCAAGGTAATCTTTACCTTCTTTTTTTCTCTTCCTTTTTTTTTTTTCTTTTGAGACAGGATCTCCCTATTTAGTCTGGCTGGCCTAGAACTTGCCCTGAAGAGTAGACTACCTTTGAACTCACAGAGATCTGCCTAGGATTAAAGGCATACACTGCATCAGCATACCTGCCTCCCTCCTTTAAAAAAATCTTTATTTTTACTTTTAATTATGTATATGTGTGTGTGTGTGTGTGTGTCTGCACATGAATGCAGGTGCTTCCTGATTCCAGAAGATAGAATTCGATCTCCTGGAGTTAAAATTACAGGCAGCTGTGAGCTATTCAATTTGGTGCTAGGAACCAAACTTGTGGTCCTCTGTAAGGTCAGTGTCCACTCTTAAATGCTGCACCATCTCTTCCTTCTTTCTTTTTGTTTTGTTTGCTTTTTGAAACAGGTTTTGTTGTGTAGCCCTGGCTGTCCCAGAAATAGCTGTAGACCAGGCTGGCCTCAACTCATGGATATCTGCCTGCCTCAGACTCCCAAGTGCTGGGATTAAAGGTGTGCGCCTGGCCTTTCCTTCCTCCCTTCCTTCTTCCTTCCTTCAATACAGGTTCCACTCTGTAGCTCAGACTGACCTTGAACTCCTGGGCCTCAATATTTCCAGCTCTGGCATGCTGGGATTGCACCCTTCCATACCCAGTTACTATCCTTCTTTTTTTTTTTTTTTTTTGGTTTTTCGAGACAGGGTTTCTCTGAATATCTCTGGCTGTCCTGGACTTGCTTTGTAGACCAGGCTGGCCTCGAACTCGCAAAGATCCCCCTGCCTCTGCCTCCCAAATGCTGGGATTAAAGGCGTGCACCACCACCGCCCGGCTTGTTACTGTCCTTCTTTTGTCACGCATAATATGTGCTCACAGAGAATACTTACACAACTTTATGTGTGAAATCTCATGTATCTTGCCCACTTTTAATAGGTTTCTTCATGTTTCCCAACATTTTCACTTTAAATTTTTTATTGCTGTTGTTATTATTGTTTGAAGTTTGTGGAGACAGACTCTGCTTTTCCCAGGCTGACCTCAAACTCCTGATTCCCTTTGCCTCATTCTCCTGAGGGCTGAGATTACATGTGGGTGTGCACCACCATGTCTGGGCCCTCTTGTTTTAGAAACAGGTCTCTCTCTCTCTCTCTCTCTCTCTCTCTCTCTGAGTGTGTCAGTCCTTGTTCATTCATGTGTCACATTTCATGTGTGGAGTTCGGAGGACAACTTCCTGGATTGTACTTTCTCCTCCTCCATGTGGTGCCTGCCATGGATGGAATTTAGGGCGTGAGGCTTGGCCCCAAGCACCTTATCTGGTGAGCCACCTCAGTGCCCCATTTATGTTGCTTTAGTATCTGGCAAGAGCTACCTTGTTTGTTGCTTTTTAACTTATTTTTATTTTCCCCATGATTTGCCTATTTGTTAATCTATCATAGTTGTGGCTGTCTGAACCCTATTCCCCATCTTCTGCTCCCCTTGATCATGTGGACTAGGGGCCAACAGTCATGAGGAAAAGGGGAGATGCACACTCTTCATCAGGTGTCATGAGCAGACTAGGGAACACCCACAATGCTGCTGTTGTCACTGGACATGTTCTACAGCTTCCTCAGCAGGACGGGCACATACTGAAGACACGAGTGTCTTCCACGAGTGGTACATCTTATGGAAAAAAGGGCTGGATGCTGGGAGACAAGTTGTTAGAATCACATTGGTGTTCACAAGCCATGAGTTCTGGTTGCTGTGAAAATAAAAAGTTTCAAGAGCAGATGAGAGAGAATAAAATAAGACAAAGGCGCTCACAGGTGTCAGTGTAGATCTTGTGACTCCGGTCTCTGGAGCCATCTGGGGAGATGGCCTAGTGCTGTGAAGCTATTGAACATGAAGTTCGTACCTATGGAGAAAATATGACATAAATTCACTAGGCCACCTCATGAATCCTAAACAAATCACACCAATAGAGGAGAAAACGAGGAAGAAGAGTGAGCCTCTACCTGCACTAGGGAGTGCACAAGAGTGACAGTCAAGACTTGAAGTTGCAGATGTATTCGTATGCGGGGAGCTGGGTTGGGCGGGGACCTCCGAGAGGCTGAGAGGCCGTTGGAGCTCAGAGTCTGGACATGGCTGAGGCAGAGGAGGCAAGGCAGTGGGCAAGGTTGGGACCTGAGCTTCGGAGGGCACACTGTTGGCAGGCTCTGGGCAACAGGGTGTTGTTGGTGGGGGTTGGAGGGTGAATGTCCTGGCGGATCAGCAGTGGTGAGGATGTTTGTGTCGGGGAGGCGAGATCAGGATGTGTCTCAAAAACTTCAGGCCGAATCATGACTCTGAGGCCGCTATTTGGTAAGCCTTTATTAAAACTTATTTCGTGAAGCTCTTATCTTCCCCATGGTTCCCTAAAATCTATGTGTACAAGCTCCTGAGATGGGTGATAGTCCCCCCAAATCAGCCCGCACCCTCTCTTTTTAACTGTGGGAATAATGAGTGGGGCTTCTGGCTGGATCGCACTTTATTGGCTGGGATTGGGATGCTGGGAATGGTACATGGGAAAAGATTCCCAGACAACAGTGTGTGCCTAAGCTCATGTTTCTATGTGCTACACTGAAGATATCATGCTCTGGGATGAAAAATAAGTTGTGTGTAAATATGAGAAACAACAAAAATGATTTAGAAGTTCAATAGTGTCATGTTACAAAAAAAGTATGTTTCCCTGCAAAAACAAAGCCTACTTGTATACTTATTTAGGATCCCTTTATGAGCTTGCCATTCATTCTTCAAGTTGGGGTAAATGTCTGTCTAATAGAAACAGTTATGTTGATACATATCAACGTGGTCCTCATTCACATTTTCCTATCTAGATAACAGGGACAATAAACCCTGTAAGGTCTAGAACATCTGGATCTCTGAAATCTCTGATGTAAACTACCCAGTTTAAAACCAACCAATTCTTTAGTTCAGTCTTTTCAAATCTATCATAGTTCCTACCAGAGTACTGCGAAGTGGAATCCTACTCAGTGGGTCTTGGGCAAAGCATAATCAAGTCCATTCCATCTGACCTTACTTCCTAGTCTTAACTTTAATACTTGGGTTCATCTCTACACTCCTTTAGAAGAGAGAATAAGATATGGACAGAACACCACGGAGCTTCTAGGCATGCGCCCTTATAGAAATTCCCTGAAATGACTGAATGGAGTTCCCAGGTGTGTTGGTCATATTACTTTCTGGGATCTCCCGGAACCTCAAAGCACTATGCTTCCTGGAATTCGGTCGATATGAGGACTGTATTTCCCAGGGGTCACCGCGCCGGAAGTAACGAGTCTAATTCTAGTGTCCTCCAACACCTGACCACAGAAAGTCACATTTTCCTGGTCGGAAGAAGAAATCTGTGATTTTACCAGGTCTCCACAGAGTAAGGCAGGAACCAGCGGGCTGGGTGTGGGTGTGAACGGTGGTGTGGGGTGAGTGGATGTTCATATGTGTGTGAATGTGTGCGTCTGTCTGTCTGTCGACTCAGACCTTCCTTCAGCTCTCTGCATTATCTGTGTCACTGAGGTAGTCACTTTCTGCTCCTGCTTTCTTTCACATCCTCAGGGATGAATCAGAGGACCAAACTTCAGTAAGGAGAGGTCAGTCAGGTACGGAGTCTGAAGGGAATCTTTCCCTGAGGTACAGACTTGAGCTTGGGAGGACCATTTGAGGCCTCTGAGAGTCACCTAGGAGGGCAGCAGGTACTTGTTGAGCTCCATGACGTTCTCAGAGCTCTAGCCATTGGGAGTGTTGTGGGAAGTGAAGGAAACTGCTCACTGAGGATGCTATCTGATATAGTCTGGAATCTCATGCTTGCTCAAGGCTCCCCAGCCCACTGTTATTCAAAAGGAGGGCTGGAGAAGAGTGAGGTCATTATAGCCATATTAGAATTTGACCTGCATGAAAGGGAAGGTATCTTGGGATTTGTGAGTCCAGGAACCACACAGCTCTTTTAGATGGGACTGTGTCCCAGTGGAAGGGCATCCTGAGGCACAGGAACCCAGGAGCCACACAGCTCTGAGAGGAGGTTTCTTCAGCAGAGCTGTTGCAGCTCACAGGGGAGGGTTTCCCTAACCCCAGCTGAACTGTAGAGCATTGGGGCCTGAGCCCTGCTCCTGACTTCTTTGCTTCTTCTGATGCAAAAGTCTCAACTGGCAGGAAATCTCATAAGATAGATTTATTGGATGGTCTGAGGTGAGGAGGGATGAATCCAGGGTGTGGCTGCCCCTGCTTCCTGAAGAGGACAGTAGGGAATTGAGCAAAGTATAGGGCTTATATAGCGTTTCTTGGGGGTGGATCTTTCTAGGGCAGGGATTTCCAGAGTGGGGATTGGTGGAATTTCAAGTTCTGATCTTAGAGAGCTCAGGGATTGGTGGGTCTTTTCTTCAGACTTTTCACCTTAAATTAGCATAATCTGGAATGAGTCCCATTGAGGGCCTGATAACCTTTGTGACAGTTACAGAGGCTGTAAATGTTATGACAGAGGGATCTGGGGTGTTGGGGGGAGGCTGAGCTGCTTGAGTTCCTCTTCACCACCTTGAGGGTTTACAAAGTTTACAAAGTTGTCAAGATTATTAAGGGAGTCCATGGCAAGGAAGTCTTTCCCCACAGTAGGAATAGATGACAGAGACTGGAGAGAAGATGCTGCCTTTGTGGACAGCTTCATTGATGGCTGTAGGCTGAAGCAGGAAAGATGTCCTCTCAGTGGACAGCTCCTGAGGCAGAGGGCTGAGGCAGGAAAGATGCCATCACCGTGGATAGCTCTCTAGTCTGCAACAGGCGGAGGCAGGACAGCTCCCTAGTCATCAGTGTGCTATTCTGATAGGAGTGCTGGGAGCCGCCATTTTGACTGCTCCAGCCTCAGAGGCTAGGGTAGGAAAAAGGGTTCTGACAGCTCTGACAGCACACCCTCAAAGCTTTTGCAGTGTTCTGCTCAGGGACTGTACTGACACTTGGGGGGGCACACCACTTTGATTGGTCACTGCTGCAGCCACTGCATTGGGACTACAAGCTACACATCTAAGATTCAAGAGCAAGTTTGCTCTTTCTGTTTGAGAAATGAGGATTTAGAGTTTTAGAGTATAGAATTGTTAATAAATGAAGAAGGAACATGCAAATTGATGCCTCCACCATTGTGGCCCTTACATTGTCCCTTCCCATTGCACTTAATAATCACATGATCGTTGCAATGATCCTTGAAATCTTCTCTCTAGAATCATTCCCTTGTAGGCATAATGTTATTATGTAATTCAAATGCTGATTTTTGTACCCCCTTCCATATCTGGTTTCAGTCCTTGTTCTGAGGAGCTCATGTCTCAATATTATGCTTCCCCAATTGTCCTCTGATATCCCACTAAAGCAGCTTACAGCCAATCACTGAGTAGGGGAGAGAATAGGCTTATATTTCCTGTCCTACAAGGGAGGAGGAGTTAAGGAGAGGAAGTAAGGGGATTCAGCAAAAGGCAGAGGCAGGAGAGAAGAGATTCAGCTGAAGCGGAAAAGCCACAAAGTCCAACTGCCTCTGAGATTGACATGGGGGTGGGAGGGGTAAGCCAGATTAGTTTAGTGGGTGAATAGATTAATAAATGCTCAGTTTTTGTGTTGTGAAGCCTGTTTAACAAATAATTGTAAGCTGGGTGGTGGTGGCGCACGCCTTTAGTCCCAGCACTCGGGAGGCAGAGGCAGGCGGATCTCTGTGAGTTCGAGGCCAGCCTGGTCTACAAAGCGAGTCCAGGACAGCCAGGGCTACACAGAGAAACCCTGTCTCGAAAAACCAAAAAAAAAATTGTAACTGTACTTTTTAATTATTATTATGTATTTATTAACTAATAATATTCACCTATAACAAATATCATCAAGTATTTAACTATTAATCCTATACATTTCTACAATCCCTTTAACCTATCCACTAAACCTATTGATAACTATTTTCATAACCTTTTAGAATGATACAGTCTCTGGGGCAGGTCCTCAGTCATCAGGAACACAGTTTCTGTTGTAGACCCTTTAAAGCATTTAGCAGTCTTTTTTTCTGGATCTCAGATGCAGATTCGTCAGGGTAAGTTGGCTATCACAGTCTTACCTTAAAATAAGGCTTACGGCTTTCTTCTCTTTGGGAGACCCCAGCCCCTTCGCATCAGCAACTGTGCCTCAGATTCCTTAAAAGTCAGCCACAGTTTCGTTTAGGCTGCTGTTCAGACAGATCAAATCCCTCTAGGCAAAAGCTGAGCCACAGGGTTTAGTCCTTGGCCTTTTGGTGTCTTGCTGAGGCTTTCTTTGCTCACCAGCTTCTTTCTGCCTCAGGGAGATCTGGCCATCAACTGATGGCCAGCACTTTTTTCAGCAGGACTCTCGGAGCTCTCTAGCATCAGGGGCCTCTTCTTCTTTATGGGGCTCCATGCACTGTCCTTAAATAGGAGGAACTCTGTTTCAGCTTAATTTGGGCCCCACCCACTTAGCAGCTGAAAACAAGGCCAAGCCAAATACTTTGTTGCTTAAGTCCATTAAGTCTTTCCTGTTTTTCCTGATTTCAACCTTGTTTTTCAGTCCATTAAGTCTTTCCTGTTTTTCCTAACTTCAACCTTGTTTTTCCACAAGCTGATAGGCTAATCGCTCACAGCCAAGTTGATCTTCATGCCCCGAATTGAGAGACTGTATTAGAAACCCCTATATATTTTCTAAATCTAATTTAATTTATCTAACTCCCTACGAATAATAGAATCTCAATTATTTGGATGATATCTGGGTTAAGAGGTAAACTGTGAAACACAATTGTTACCTAAACATTTTGCTGTACCAAGAGTGGCATAACTTTCACAAATCTAGCAAGAACTTATGTAAAATCTAAATTTAAACAGAGCAGTTTCTTAGTGCTGTATCCTGAAAGAGGAAAAAAAAAAGCAAGGATAGTTTCTCAGGCACAAAGCCAAAGACCAGGGTAGCAAGGACCTCCAGCCACTTCAGAAAAACAAAAACAGGAACAAACAAACAAAAAACTGGCTCTGTAACACAAGCGAGCTTCTAAACGCCAGACTTTCCTAGTCAAGGCAGGAAGCTGAAACCCTTGGAGAAGGGGGTCTTGCTCTCTAGAGGATCCCTTGAGGGAGGCAGAAAAGCTCTCTCTTGAAGCAGGAGCTAGAGACAGATTGAGAAGCCTCAAGCATCTGAACTGGTAAGGTATTGAGTTTGGTTTGAATCTAAGAAAGTAAAATCCTTAGGGAGAGGTTTTGAGATTAAAGAGGAAGATTATTTTCTATTTTGAAAAAGATGGAAGACACAGTGACACAGTGCTTCTGGATTCACTTGAACTTGTTTCTCTTAGCATACAAATAATTTTTTTTTTTTAGTGACGACAGTTTTATATATGCTCTTTAGGAGAGATCAAGATAAGAAAGATTTGGAGAAAGAAGAGACTGAGAAATTAGGTGTTAAAGTAAAGGCCATAGAATAGAGGTTGGAGGAATCTTTGAATCAAAATAGGGAACCTTCAGAGAAATCTAGTCTGGAACTTACAATAATACCAAAAGTTGTAGTTCCATATGAGAAAAATGCACAAAGTCTTGAGGTAACAGAATGGCACCCCATAGGTTGCTAGATAAAAAAGATTCAGGTATAGACCAGCATGGTCAAACTAGATATTGTGTGTGTATAGTTCCTAGCAACCACATGGTGGCTTATAACCCATCTATAATGAGATCTGGTGCCTTTTTCTGGCCTGCAGGCATGCATGCAGACAGAACACTATACTAAATACATAAAATCTTTTTTTTAAAAAGAGGGTTAAAATAGTATTGGTTAGGTGTTTTTAGGTATTAAGTGTTTATAGGTATTAGGTTATAGGATATAGGTGTTTGTTAATTGTTAATAAATGTGTCCCAGGACAGGTTGACAATCATTACCCCAAGAATAAATTACTGGCAACCATACCACTCTTTAGATGGCTCCCTCCTCGTTTATTCTCTAGATTCCCCCATCCCACGGGCCCCCCTTGGCTTTTACAGATGGGGGTGACAAGGAGCCACCTACATGATATATCAGGGAGACAATGAATCTGAGTCACATTTTTCCCCTCCCAGATAAATCTTCCCAATTTAAAGAACTGTATACCATCTTCTAGGTACTAATATACCTAAAAAAAAAAAACCTCATTTCATCTATATTCACACAGCATTTATGCAGTTAATCTATTCCCCTGGCTAGTCTGCTCCTATGTCAGACTTCAGGGTAACCCTCTTTCCCCACTATTAATAAAGGTTTCAAAAACATTTAAAACTAGAACGTGTCCTATTTCTATCAGCAATATATGGTCACACTCATCCCTCCCTGGGGCCCCTCTTTGATGGCAATGCCTTAGCTGATTAAGATTGCCACAACCGGGCGCTTTACTATATCAACCCTTATCATTAAGAACTCCATCAGCTGACCCATATCAACCTAAAAGGGCCACAACTTAAATTCGGAAATACTCCCATAAAATACCTTAAAAACATTCTCAAAATTTGCTCCTCTTGTACCTCCTAATCCATAACCAATTGCTTGGGCCCATGCCCAGGACTTTTGGGGGGCAGAGATGAGCTGGCGCGGAATCAATGACCCAGATTCTGGAGGTCTGGTAAGTGGCAAAAGCAGACTCATTTATTTAAAAAGGAGGGAGCCCCCTTTATACCCTCCACCCAGAATCCCATTGGTTCCCAAACTGCAGGCTGTTGTAGCTCTTCCTCATTTGCTCATATCTCATTACCCGGTGTGTCATCATCAATCTCCAGGCAGGTCTCAGGCTGGGTTTGTTTGGGCATGCCCGGGAAGGTCTCTCAGGCCAGTTGCACTCAGAAACCCAGCCATGCATTCGCTATTTAACAGCAGGCCTTGTTCCTCCTACAATACCCCTTCTATACAACAATTGGGCACCAACCCCAGGGGTCTTATGACCAATGCCCTCTGGCAGATTGATGTCACCTATATTCAGTCTTTTGGTAGACAAACATTTGTATTCATTACCATAGTTACCAATTCCCATTTCACCTGATCCATGGCACAGACTAATGAAAATTCAAAGAAACTAATTAATCACATGCTCTCCACTTTCACTATCATGGGGGGGGGGGTCCCTCTCCAAATCAAAACTGACAATGGATGGTGTTTCAAAAGCCACCAGTTCCAAGGTTTTTGCAAAATCTGGAAGATTGTACACCACACTGGTATTCCCCACAATCCCCAGGGTCAAGTTATCATTGAAAGAACACATCAAACACTTAAAAAACAATCAAATAGGCGCAAGGCTCCCTGTCACCAAACACCCAATTAAACCTGGCATTGTTGATGCCCAATATGTTAAATGTCTATGTTACCCAGGATGAACCTCCCGTTGTCTGTCACTGGAGTCAGCCAACACATATACTACTCATTCTGGTCAGCTGGAAGGAACCATTTGACCTGGTATTGGAGGTGAGGCCCCCAGCTAACTGTAGAAAGGAGCTTTGACTGTATTTTTCCTCAGGACCAGCCTAGGCCTATTTGAGTCCCTGCCAGGAATGTCTGCCACCACCCCACTGACCAAGAAGATGGCCTGACTGTTGCTGATGGATCAAGGACAGAAAAGACGGAAGAGATGTCACCTCTAACAAAGAAGTATGGTCTCCTGGAAGGATGTCCATGACCTAGTGGCAGCTTCCCAGGACATGTGCCCCCCACCGGCTTCCCTTTCCTGTTTTTATGGCTGTCTTTGTCATTCCTCATTCTAACTCTGTTACTGCCCAGCCTCTCTAACCCTCCTAATACCCATATCTGGGGATTCTTTGCTAGGAAGACACACAACAGACAAAATTATAGGAACCCAGGACTGTCCACTGGAAGGATTCCAGACCAGGATTGAGAATCCTCTACACCCTGAGTCCATCTCGACTACCCCAAACCTTTCCTCTGCTTTCCTTATCACAACACAGGTGATTGCCTCCAGGATATCTCCACATACGGAGGTTGCAGATATTGGGGATGCTGAATTGAATCCTCCAGCCATCCTGGCACAATATTCACCAACCTTAATATTCATTTTCAGCCTTTCATCAATGATGCCTGGGATGGGCAATGGCTGAGTCACAGGTGAGCTCTACCCTAATGGATATGCTAAACACCCCATAGGCGACTTACATGTCTCCTGCCAGTTTGTCCCTGACTCCAAATCAATCTTCACTCATGTCAGCTTTCTTCAGCAGGAAAATCAAACTCGGATGGAGGTTCAAATTACCCTTTCCTGGTTACAGTACATCCAGTAGACAGCCGACACTCCTTCCCCTAACCTCCCACCCTAACTCCTCCCAATGTTTCTTCTGTGCTTTCCTCTCCGGGCTGCTGTTGGTAGCCATCCCCATTCACATCTCACTTCATGAACTCCATGGGTCCTTACCAACATGGAAGCTGCAAAACATCCCTCTCTTCAACCTCTCCCTCCCCCCTTTGCCTTACAGAGCCCTCATCAGGATCCCATCCTATATGTTGCTGTAACATCACTGTCACCAAGCCAATTAGTACTAACTACCCCCCTTCTCTGGTATAATAACACTACTGCTCCCTGAGTTAAACTCCCTTTTAAGGTTTCTGCAACCCCATAATGATTGTTCCTCTGGTGTATCTCTATGAGCTAGAAGGACTTGCCTTTCAGCTGGAAGGAGACCAAAAGAAAAGAGAAATCTTCATCTCCCCTGCTTATCCCCCCTGGGTCTCTTGGTCTTGCTGGGTGCCATGGGGGTTGCTGGAGCAGCACTTGTTCATACACACCCTCTGGCCAGTGACTTCCAGGATAAGCTTGACCAGGCAATGGAGGCCACTATGGACAGTCTTGAGTCCCTGCAGAGACAGCTAAACTCCCTATTAGAGATTGTGTTACAAAACCAGAGTCCTGGACTTAATTACTACTCAGCAAGGAAGGATTTACATTTTGTTGGGGGAGGAATGCTGTTTCTATGTTGATGAATCTGGGCTGGTAGAACAGGATATGCATATGCTCAAAGATCTCCAGTACGATTTCAGGGCATGCTATTCACCCAACACTCCAACAAACTGCTACTCGACCCTGCTCCTACCCTCTAAAACTAATACAAATTATGGAGGGCAACTGAGGGACTCCTGCAAGTGTTAGAGGACTTGGGTTATACAAAACTTGTGAAATCAGAAAGCTCTACTTTGTACATAAGGGACTACCTGATGAGGGGAGGCAAAAGGAGACTGTTTCATAGTAGGATTGCTGCCACCCTTCAGATCCCAACACCAAAGACCAAGAGGCAGCTTTGAGGGTTCTCAGGTTCATCTATGTATTTCTGACTCAGGATACCAGAGTTTGTGGAAATTGCAACACTTTTACACACCAGAACAAAATGGGCACTGAGTGCCTAATCTGGACTGAGACTAAACAAAAGGCATTTGAGGCTTTAAAACCAGCTATCTTAGGTTCCAACCCTACCACTTTCAGACATCTCAAGACCTTTTCATCTGTTTGTTTATAGAACAAAATACAAAATGTCAAAAACCTTTATCCCAAATTTTGGGGCCATAGAAAAGCCCTATGACATACCTGTCCAAACAATTGGACCCTGCAGTCACAGGATGAACTGCTTGTCTAAGAGCTGTGGTGGGAACCACTAGTCTAAAGAAGCAAAGTTAAAAAGTTAACTCTGGGTCAGTATATTATCCTTGCAGCACCCCAACTGGTTGAGACCCTCCTCTGAGGAACCACAGAATACTGGCTGTCTAACAACTGTGTGACCCCACATCAGGCACTACTCTTGGACCACCCTCGTGTCCAATTTGGGAAACCCAGGGGGATCAATCCTGCTACCCTCTTGCCTGATGAGGACCTACAGGTGCTCTATGCAAGTGGGAACAGCTTCATTAAAGATGAAACCAGGTATGTGGGGCCTTCAATAGTTACTTTAACTAAAATGATTAGGGGCCAAGCCTTAGGGCCAGGGACCTCAGCACAGAGAGCAGAGCTAATTGATCAGTCCCAGGCTGTCAGATGGGGAAAAGGAAAGTAGCCACTCCGTAGGCAGACAGTCACTATACCCTTACTACCATGCATATCCACAATAAGTATAGAGGAAGAGGTCTTCTCAATGCTGGGAGAAAATCTTCGACCTCCTAGAGACTATTTTGCTTCCCCTTGGAGGTGCTATGCTCCACTGTGAAGGACATAAAATCTGAAAACAGGGAAACAGGGAAAACCTGGGTGTACTGACTGCATGCCACAGGAAGGGACCCTTAGGATAGATTTACCATCTAGATAGACTGCTCCCGCTTCATGGTCCCCAGACCTTTGGATCCTAAGAAAGATCTACCCATACCAAAGACCCAAACAACTTTCTGCTCTAAGGAAATGACCTTACTTACCACATCTGGAGCCACAGTCCTCCCTCCCACTGTCCAGGAAGCTGAGGATCCCCATCCCTACGTTCCACTCTTTGAAAGGTCCACCACTTAGATAATCATTCCCAGCTAGTAATCAGACAGGATTGATGGTTATGCTAAGAACCCTGGTCCCCATACTACATAGGAATAGTGTAGAAAAAAATTGTTAATTAAATTGTTTACTAGCATTTATATTTAATTGCTTCGGCAGCAGTTAATCCTTAAGCTGCCATTATAAATGAATACACAGACACCACGTGTATTTTAACAAGCCTTGGCCTGAATTGAGCAATCTTGGTCCATCTAAGCTAGCTCTTAAGTCTATTACCCAAATATGACCCCATATATACATATGTCCCCTTGGACTGCCATTTTCCATGCTATGCAGATGTTCCTGGCCATGTGGAATGATGTTCTTTTTCCTAACCCGTGGTGTGTGCCTTCTGCTTCCTACTCCTGGCTGGAATGCCTTCTTCTTCTTGCTGGTGGCTGAAAATGCCTTGATCCTCTGTCTAAAGCACAGGCTTCCTGTTCCAATCTCAGGAAGTCCCACCTTTCTCTATTTTTGCCCAATCTCAGGCCTCAGCATTTATCCAGAGACAATGTAACAGACAGCAAACAGGACCAATTAACATTTAGAATTCTTATATATTTGGTTGTGAGCCTAGCCTTTAACGGCTGAGCCATCTCTCCAGCCCTACATTTAGAATTCTTAACACTACCCCATCAGAATAGGAACTAACCAGAATATCAGTCCACTGACCATCAAAATTCATTGTGACTAGACAGCCCAATTCAACATTAGATGCCTTACAAGGGCCTGGATCTTGTCTAATATTTAAACTCTTTAACCTAGGCACTTACCCTTATTCTGATGCCTGTTGTTCTACCTTGTGTATTAACTCATCTGGACAACAGCAATGTTACCAAATCTCTGAGACTACTCTGATGTACTAATATTTTGACTAAATGTGCCTCCTCTGATGCTTTCCAAACTGAGAAATACCTTTTATGTATAATAGTATACATTCTGCCCCATGTATACCCATATAATGGGGAAGAAGGGAATGAAGGTGTATTTTTAAACTATTTATTTATTATTATATTAATATCTCAATACACCTTCCCATCCACCAATCTGAAGTATGAGAGAAAGAATATTATTAGAGACAGAGTGTAGACCTCTTTAATTGTAGATCCTTGGGGCAATTCATCAGCAGTCCAGCCACACAAGAGCAGGTAGAAGCAACAATGGGAACACAGCAATCAGCAGTAGTGGGAACACGCCAAACCAGGAAACCAGCAACAGGAAACAGTTTTGGGGAGCGCCAGCAAGGACAGCTGAAGAAGCAGTGGCTCTCTTGGCCCCAAATGGGGCCCAACCTAGGCTCAGTCCAACTTGGTCTGCGATCGGCAGCAAGTCTCGGCAGCATCAAGATTCGGCAAAGCATTGTCTGGAGTATTTCAAAGCAAAGCAGTGATGAGAAATGATGCCAAGCGAAAATCTCCTCCACGTTTCTGGGGCCTGCATTTATTCCTCCTCAAAATCTGCACAAGGATGCTTTCCAATTGGCCAACCTCACACCCTCCACGCAAGGTACTTTCTGTTGACCAAGATCATTCCCTCTCCAAGGAGTCTGTCCATCAATGGATGTTTTCCAGCAAAAAGCGTGTTCCCCACACATGACAGTTTCTGGCTGGCAAAACATCATATGCTCTTCCAACACCCTTTCACAAGTGGGGGGACAAAGCATCCCCACATCCCATACTTGAGACCAAAACAAAAAGACACATTCATTCAACAAAACCGTGTTTCTAAAGAAATAAAAACTTCCACTACAAACATATTAATAGGACCCTGGACCACACAGGGAAAATGAGTGTGACAGTCCTCATTGAATGCCTTGTCATTGTCAGCATAGGGGGCTTGACAGCCATAAACATGTTAGCCTTTATCATGGGAGGTAAAAACTTTTAAGAAACTAAACAGACTGTTTGATCAGTGTTCAGAGGTATTAAAAATTTCCATTTCTGAATGCAAAGAGCAGTTAGATTGCCTGGCATAAATTGTCCTACGAAATGAAAGAGGCTGAGACTTACTTCCCATAAATATGTGAGATTATATATGGTTTTAGGAGAAACCTGTTTCTATACTAATCAATGAAGAATAAAAGAAATCTTATCACATGTCTTCCTTAGGATTACTATTGCTGTAATGAAATGACATAACTAAAGAGCAAACTGTGGAGGAAAGGGTTTATTTGGTTTATATTTCTATATTGATGTTCATCATCAAAGGAAATAAGAACAGAAATTCAAACAGGGTAGGAACCTGAAGGCAGGAGCTGATGCAGAGGCCTTAAATGGATGCCTTGCTCTCCATGGCTTGCTCAGCCTGCTTTCTTATAGAACCCAGGACCACCCACTCAGGATGGCACCATCCACAATGAGCTGTGTCCTCCCCATTAGTAACTAATTAAGAAAATGCCTTATGGATCTTATGGAAGCATTCTTCTCAATTAAGAATCCCTCCTTTCAGACAACTCTAGTTTGTGTGTCAAGTTGACATAAAAAACAGCCAGCATGGGGCTGGAGAGATGGCTCAGTGGTTAAGAGCACTGACTGCTCTTCCATGGGTTCAAATCCCAGCACCCACATGGCAGTTCACAGCTGTCTGTAATTGCCCAGTGTGGTGGCGCACGCCTTTGATCCCAGCACTCGGATCTCTGCAAGTTCAAGGTGAGCCTGGTCTACAAAGTGAGTCAGGACAGCCAGGGCTACACAGAGAAACTGTGCTGTCTGGAAAAACAAAAACAAAAACAAATAAACCCCCAAACAAACAAAAAACTCAGCCAGCACACCATGGTGAAACACAAAAACAAAAACAAACAAACATTAAACCCCACAAAAAAAAAAAAGACAAGATTCAGATAATTGGTACCTGTAGCAGAATTTAGCAGAGCCATTATATTGGGCATGAATTCTGGAGTGATGACACCCAGGCTTTGAAGTAGCTGTTTGTAAACAGTGATTGTTATCTGGTGTTTACAGAGTTGCTCTTCCTAAAGGATTCTCAGAGCCTTTGCATAACTTAGTCCTGATACATACCTGGCAAATCAGGAGGTCTCCTATGGCTGACAATTGCTTAGGTAGTTGTTTCTTCAAGACAACCCCTAGATCACATTAGAGGTTTGGTATTCAGAAATTGACTTGATAAAAGTGTCTTTTGTGTAACAATAAAGAGGCCTTTAAAAAGTGGTTTGGAGCTTCCAGTTGTCTTTGGCCTGAGAGGCTTTTGGGGTACCCAAGAAGGAGTCGCTGGCATTTGTGGTGTTGGAGCTGTTAGCTGTCTGTCAAGCAGAAGGAGGAGCCAGGCTTTTGGAACATCACACCTCAAACCTTGGGCTAGACCTCACGGTCTGTCAGGTTCTTACCACCTCAGGGCTATACTTGCGTGGCCTTGGGGCTGGTTAGCACACCTCTTTAAGTCCTACCATTTCTGTCAGCATGGTGTGGTGTCATCTCTCTCGGGGGGCCTCAGGCTGTGCCCCCACACCTCTTAAACAGGGTGTGGTTCTCGTGGTCTTTTGAGGTGTCTCTCTCTTTCTCTTGCTTTCTGGTAGCTCTGGTAGCCACACCCCTCAGCAGGGTGCTGTATTCATCTTTCACAGATCCAAGGCTCTCCAACTGAGCTCCATCTATCTTCTGCCAAAATGAAGTAGTGTCCAGCAGCTGAGCAGTGTCTGAGCAATGCTAAGCCAAAAGCCTTTTCCAGTTTCCTGGGCTTTCACTAATAATGCCTACAGGATGCCTTCTTACTGTTTTCCCAGTACCATCTGCTCTCTGACAACTGCCAGGCTGATATGCATGCCCTGACATATTCACTAAAGAAATCCCATTACATTCTGTTTTTTCTTTCTTCTTTTTTGGTGTGTGAATTTATTTATTTTTGTGTATTTCACATCTTGCATTCAAATCCCACTCATCTCCCTCTCTTGTACATACCCTCTATCCCTGCAACTGCCCCCATAACAGAGAAAAAATATCACTGTATAAGTTGTAATGTGTCACAGTGTGTCTCACAGTATACCCTTTTGTCCACACTTACTTGCTTGCAAATGTTCATTGCAATGACTTGCTGGTCTAGTATGAAGCCTCTGCCTTCTGCTACTCTATCAATACTGGAACCTCACCGGGACTCCCTCTAGGATATCCTGTTGTTGCCCTGTGTCATGGAGCTCCTGCAGTTTTGGATCTGTAGCACCAGACCCTTCATGTAGTCCAGCAGGTTATTAATGGGGTAGATGTTGGGGTAGGCTAATTTCAAGCTCTGGATCTGGGCCTGATATGTATCTGAGTTGGTCAGTCCTTGGGCTCTTCTGCTCTCATACTGGAGCAGACTCACCCTGAGACACAAACCTGTCCCATCCCCTGTCCCTCCTTCACTCCCTCTCCCCTCCCATAAGTATTGTGGACAATGAGGAACATGGCCCCCGGACTTGCCCCCACAAATTTTCCCTCAACATTGCTTAGACATTTGGCCTTTTTCTTCTCAAGCTGTGTACACTTACATGGTAATATACAAGGCCTACATGAGGTTGTTCAGAACTGCAACTTCTACTGAGCAGGGAAGCATCAAGCAGAAGCCAGGTCAGCCTTAGAATCTGGAGCCCTGTGTATTAGAATATATAAATTGAGATAGCAGGGGTACGGGGTGGGCCCGCACTGAAGTACTCCCTGGGGAATTACACCATGCAACAGGTCTGGTATAAAGGAGGTTTATTTAGGGGAGGGAAAAGGGATTGGAGAGGTAGAGGCTGATGGTTGGACACGTAGGCAGGCAGACAGGGCAGTGCCATGAGGGCAGAAAAGGACAGAAAGGGAGACAGCACAGAACAGAAAGGGGGGAGGGGTCCAGAGGACAGAGGGAGACACAAAGAGAAAACATGGGAGCCAGCGAGAGAGGCTGGCACACCTGTGGTCCTTATATCTGATGCACATCTTGTGGTGGCAGTGGCAGGTGATGGCATAAGATGTTATGTCCCTGGGACAGGCTAGTGAGATAGCCTGTGAACTAACATTACTCCCTTGTTTAATTAAAGAAATGAGGATCTAGAAATGTGGTGGGGTGCTGCCGACCACCGTGGGCGGGGGTCGTAGCTTTCCGATCCAAGGC
>CAJQZJ010026257.1:170973-187328 GCA_907164525.1 Lophiomys imhausi | reverse complement strand
ACACAGCGGTCGTAGCCTGCACTGCTGGCGAGGCGGGTGTGGCAGTGGGGCAAGAGTGGGGGCATTGTGTTCTTTATAGGTCACTTCCTGCTGACATGGGGGTGATGACATCTTTGGGGACCCTAAGAAGACTGGGATGCTGGTCAATTCCTGGGAGCTTGCTGTTTCACTGCTGTTGATGGGGTGGTGTTAAGTACTCTAAATGTTGATTGGTCCTGTTTTCTGTCTGTTACTTAATTGTCTCTGACTGGTTAAATAAATGCTGTGGCCTGGAGATTGGGCAAAGACAGGGATAGGTGGGACTAAGGTGCATGGGCTTTTTGAGAGAGATAGAACATCTTGGGAAGAAGAAGCTTGCCAGGAGAAACCAGGAGCAAACAAGGAGGACACACCATGGGGTAGATTAAAGAAGATCCTTCTACTGGCCTGGAACATTGGCTTAGCATGGAGAATAATAATCCAAAGGGACGTATGTATATATGGGGTCATATTTGGGTAATAAAATTATGAGCTAGCTTAGATGGGCTAGGATTGCACAGCCCAGGCCTAGGCTTGTTAAGATCCACCCGGTATCTGTGTGTATTCATTTATAATGGCGGGTTAAGGATTAACAGCGCCAACCAATTAAAGATAGTACAAATACTAGTTAAATAATTTAATTAGTTTTTTTTTTTTTTGCAGATGTCCAGGATCTGTGAGAACATCTGTGGCTAGTAAAGAAAGTGCAGGCCCAGCTGAAGCAGTCTGTGAGGTTAGACTGGAGCACCCATGGGTGGGTGTTTCAGACCTGTCCTGGATCGCGAGGAAATACATGGATTTGACAGGATACTGGAACAGATACATATATATTAGGGTATAGAAGATAAAGCTAAGTAGGATAGGGAGAAAATTTGAACCTTTTAGGCCTGTGGTCTTGGTAGTTGGAAATGGAGTCCTAAAACCAGGTAATCCCACCCTCTGAAATAGCAATAGGTGGGAGACTTGGCTGTTGATTGACAGTACTTATTTGGACTCCATTTGATCTGAGGTGTATTCAAGTGGATTCTCTGAGGCTTACAAAAAAATCTATTTAAGTTTACAACAGGAGACAAACTTCAAACATGTTTTCATCACCATTGTTTGGAATCTGTATTGAAATCCACATCATAGAAAAGGACACTAGACACACTTCTTTGTGTTATAGCATAGTAGAGGCTTTGGAAATGATTGTGGGATAACAGCATGAACAATCTTCTAAGACAAGATCAGAGAAGACAGAAACTTTCTGTGGAGCAGAAGGGCAAAAACTTACTAGATCTTGATTTTTATCATGACTATATATCATGAAAGAGGAGCTTTCCCCTTCTATCCAGGAGACTGAATGTATGTAGATTTAGCATAATTAGAAACATTTTTAAGTCTACATTTAAAAGACAAACCAAAGGAAATTTGAAGTCTTGAACTTGTGACAATGATAGTGGATCATATAGTGGAATTTTTTTTTTTTTTTTACCAGAGTTAGACTAAAAACTTATCAGAATTCCAACAGTAGCATAGCAAGGTAAAGAAATATGAAGCATTTCTCATTCCTTTTATATACCTTAAATCATTTTATCACCATTTAGGCTTTTATTTGTATTTATCAACCTTAAAACACCTTATTAGATCTTAAAAAACTGTCTTAAGTCCTCACAACTTAAGCTTTTGTATCCACAGGCCTTACATAAACATTACAATTTTTTCCTATCCAATTTTTACCACGAGACACAAGTGAGATTGCTGGGAGCCAACACTGTAGTGAAAAGTTACATCTGAGACCTATTTATCTTTTAACATGAAGGCTGTGAGAAAGGAGGCAAACCTGTTTGTCCTTTTTGATAAGAGACCTAGTACCTAGTAGTTTTCACTAGCTAATGAATTTACTAATGAACTAACATGGTGGTAGATTACCTTGGGATAAGGGGCTGTTTTCTGAGTCTGGTAACAAGGTAGATTGTGTCAGGCCTAGCAGTTGCAGCTCTAGGAGAATGAAGCTTTGGGCCTGATTTTTACACATGAAGAGGACTGAGAGAGCACCTGAAGCCTTGGTTTCTGCTGTTAAACTGCTACTGATAAATCTTTCACTAGCCTAGTCTTCAAACTGATCAGAGACCTTAGAAGGATAAATTTCACCTGAGTAAGCAGGAAGTGCAGACTAAGCTGCTTCTGAGTCTATATAAAAATGACAAAACCTTACTGGCTACCTAGACAGTCACTCAAGTTTTCTCTGTATCAGTGAGTCATCCATCTTTGGCCACCAGTCCCAGAAGATCTGACAGACTTTTCTGTGAAGCAGGAATTATGAAGGACTGCTTACCTTGTCTTGGCAAAGCTTGGCAATTGACTTCTCTGTGCCCACCCCATCCAGCTTGGACAACATGTTGTCTGTTGTCAAGGCAAAAGGCAGTGTACAGCCCAGTGGCCAGCTTTACCATACTTAAAGCAAGTTTCAGGTGGAGATTTTTCTGTGACCGTCATCTCCTTTGGAGGAAATTAGGGATGTTGTCAGGAGCTGGCATGTCAACCATGAAAAGCTTTTTTATTAAACATTTAAAATGCCATATTTTGCAGATCTCTTAAGTATTTGAGGACCACATGTCTGTGTAAAGTAGATGTGAATAGATGAGCTTTGCTTGTTTTTAGTTACTTACTTTCTGTTTAACTGTGAAAACATGTATGGGAAGCTAAATAAAGCTCAATCCTGCAATTAACCATATAAGTTCTTAGCATGACTGCAAAGATATTTCTGAACATATTAAAGGATTTGATCATGTCTGAGGTGACTAATTATTGGCTTGTCTTACTTGTCATTAAACACTAGGAATTTCGGTTCCATCCCTGTTATATTTAGAGTCTTAAAAATCAGACTTCTGAATTGAAGCTTTTCTAGTATCAAAATAAAACATTTTAACCCATAAGCATAGTTCTTAAAGAGACTGGGAACTTTTTTGACCTTTTATGTTGTACTACCATAGAGCATAACAGTTTCCTGTATGATTTAGTTTATAAAAATCTACAGCTTATAAGAATTTAAAGCCATTTTAGAACTTAATAACAGTAGCAAAAGTAAGGCTAAACAAATTTTAGGAAGTGATTTTTCACTGTTTTAAGAGTGAAGACATAGAGCATAATCATAATTTTAGAAAACAAAACCAAGTTCTAAAAGCAGTGTAAACAATTTAATTCAATGCCTCTAGAATTAATATATCCCAGATTAAAAGTATCTTTGGAGTTATGTTACATGGTTTAAGATTATCTAAGCACAAACTTTCAATTATTAACCCTGAGTTATTAGTTTTAACCATATCCAATAATTTATAAGTCAATAATCTTGTTTTTGACCCTGGACTTTAAAAAACATAACTGGGTCTGGAAAAGGGTGAACAATGACGCTGGCAGCAGGAGAAATGGCATTCATACATGCATCTAAGAACTAGCAAAGCCATTAGTAGTTAGACATACATTTAAAACAGCTTTTGTTAATCTGAATAGACATTTATAACCTTGAAATTTTGTCATATAAAAGATTTTTAAAATCAGAGTTGAATCATATATAGTAGGTTGTATAAGTATAACTTTGAATTTGTATCATCATATAAAAATCCATAACAATCTAAAATATGAGACTTTTTCCCCTAGGCTAAAAGGAGATATGATACTAAATGGAGAGTTTATTAGGACTAAGAAGTTTTATGATTGCTGCTTTATACCACATAGTCATCTTAACATGGTGAAATCACATGGCAGATTGAAAACCATATGGTTGACATGGTTGTTATTTAAAAACATTTATGTTTCTATAGATATATACCTTTAAATGAAAGTTGCATTCAAGTTATGTTCACATATATACATAGAGTTAAATACAAGTTACATACACACATATGAAGTTAAATCCAGGTTCCATACATATATGTTTATATATATGTATGTATGTATATGTGTGTGTGTGTTCTAAACCAGAATTGAATTCTATAATATGCCTATACATATATAGGCAAGTGGATCTCTGTGAGTTCAAGGTCAGTCTGGTCTACAAAGTGAGTCCAGGACAGTCAGGGCTAATACGCAGAAAAACCCTGACTTAAAAAACAAAACAAAAAAAGAGTGGAGAAGAGCTTTAGAGCAAAGAGATTTCAGGAGCATAGAGCCTAGCAAAGAAAGTTTACATATAAAAATATTTGGGAATCATTTGTCTGTGGCAGTGAGAAGTTGAAATCAGGTGTGCCAATTTGTGGCCTTTGAATGGGGTCAGTTTTTGTTCTTGTTATTGTTTGTAATAAAATCTGGAGAGAAAGAGCAAACACTTGGCTTCCCACAGGCCTGCTGCAGGAGAGCTGGGGAGAGGTGAGCCAGTCCATGTGGAGAGGCTGAGAGTCAGAGCCATATGGAGGAATTAGATTATAAGTAAAATTTGGAATCAAATTCACAGACAAATGATCCACACATACCTTAGTAGTGGCAGCGGCAGTCCCTGACCTGTCACAATTTACAGTCAAGATGGTTAAGCAGCATGGGAAGGGAGATCAAAGAGAAACAGGGCTCCGAGAAAAGAGAAATAGAGAATAGGGCACTGTTTTCCATTTCAGCGATCGCTCATAATGTTCACAAAAGTACTGAATAAAATTAGAAATGTGGTTGGAAAGGTGAATAAATTTGGAGCCTTTCAGGTCCGGATTCAGGTGTGGAGGCTGGAGGTTTTCTAAGAGAGGATCCGGAGGAGGAATGACAGTATGTGGAAGAGACTGGTCCCATAGATGAGAAAAGGGAGTGATAGGTTGGAAAAGAAAGAGTCGGGAAAGCCAGGAGGGCCCAAGGAAGCTGTAGGATTTACAGGCATCTTCAGAGTGGAGCAGGAAGGGGTGCAGTAGCCCAGTGGAGCCTAAAAGGTACTGCAGGGTTGCAACTCGAAGGACGGTGGGATGGAGACAGACAAAGCTGACCTGATGGTTGTGGATGTGGTGGTCAGTGGTCAATGAGGCAGAACTGGTGGGTTGGAAATAGGGTTCCGGTGGAGAACAGCACCAGGAGAGCCGACCAAGTCACATGGCACATTAGGATATACAAAATGAAGCAGCGGGTGTACCAGGTGGGCCCAGGCCAAGGTACCCCCTGAGGAATTATGCCATGCAACAGATCTGGTATAAAGGAGGTCTATTTAGGGGAGGGAAGAGGGATTGGGTCTTGAAGGAGAGGTAGAGGCTGACTGGTGGACATGCAGACAGGCAGACAGACAGATGGGGCAGGGCCATGAGGGAAGAGAAGGACAGAAAGGGAGAGAACAGAGCATAGAGAGAGAAAAGGGGGCACCGAGGGCACAGAGAGAAAATGTGGGAGGGCAGAAAAAGAGGCTGACAAGGCCAAAGTTCTTACATCCCGTGCACATCTGGCAGTGGCAGGTAATGCCATAAGATGTTGCTCTGTCCCTGGGGCGTGCTAGTGAGCTAAAGACTGAGTGTTTGCTGTCCTCTAGACCTGCCACTGACACATTATCTGCTCATATAGATAACCATGAGCTCATGCTGTCACATTTAGCTTTAAACTGACATCTGCTCCCTTCTGTGCATAATTTCTTGCTAGGCTAGAGAAGTCTGGTTCCCAGTGCCTTTATATCTTAATTCCTGGACCAGTTCCCTGTAATAACAAAACAAAACCAAAACTCATCCTTTGCTGCCATCTCCTAACTCATAAGTTTTCTTTCTTCACTCTACATCTTTTTTTATACCATCCTCTAGACTACCCACATGAATGTCCTGACATCCTTAATTTGGGTTCCCACACATACCCAGATCCTCCTCATCTACTTAGATGGTCTGAAGGTTCACACCAGGATGCCTATTCTGGTGACCCTGAATGTAGTCCATTCCATCACGTGAAACATCTATCTTTTGGACTCTGGCCTCCTGCACTACACAAACCTTGGCATGAAAATAAGTCTTAAATAAGGTCTATAAATTCCTGTGGTCTATTCAGGCTATCAGAGACTGACTTAAAGATATATGTATAGTCTCATTGTCTCTGAGAATGTGTTTTGGTTTAAGGTTTTATTTTAATGCTAAGGGATCTTCAATTAAAATTTTAAAGCTCAAACATGGATAAAACTATCCACCCCTTGTCAACTTGACACACAATCATATCTCCTTATGTCCATATGAAAACACCAACCAGGTCATAATAACCCATAACATTATATAACTATCCCTTGTGCAACTGAAAACACATTGTAAATTTAGAATAGGTGGTAATAGGTAAATTTAGAAAAGGAACATCCTTTTCACAAGATGGAAGCATAGCTGGGTGGGGTCCTACCCAGAGGTCACCACTCTTTTAATTCCATTTAATATCTTTAATCTGTTTATCTCCTTGAACAAAGGATTTAGCTCCATTCCACTTGCTGGTGTTCCTTTAACTCTTGAACCATACATTTTGAACTTTTCCTTTTTCAGCTTGCTACATTTGATCAAAATGCTCTTCATAGGAATGAACCACAGGACAATGTGGTAGAAGTTAGGCTTTTTTAGTGAATCAGCAGGCAGTTTAGATTAGCATCTGGTAGCACATAAGGAGGAGCTTGATATCCCTTTAACCTGCTGAAATGGACAAAGTCCAGTTGAAGCTAGAAGATATGCTCTGTTGAAGGGGTGTTGCTAAGAAACCATGCAAGCCATGGAAATGACATCAGTTGCCGTGAGAGCAATGGAACTGCTGGACATCATGAGAAATCTTGTGGAACCTCAAGACTGCCAAGGATCACGAGATGATGTGATATATAGGCTGGAAAGCTGAAACTGCAATTTAATTATCAATTGCATTTATTAATAAGTATAAACTATAAGATTAGGTTGGGGGAGCAGTTAGTGGGCTGGCAGGAAGCTGGCAGACCTGGTCTGCCTTAACTGGTGGCCTGACCCGTCCTGAGGAAAAATTCCTGGATCAAGGGTGGCCTTCACTACCTACAACCTAAATTCTATTAGCTAATATCATCATTAATAGCTATAAGTTGTTATATTAGGCTGGCGGCTTGGCGGGAGATCAGCAGGCTTGACTTGCCTTAGAAATATGCCTGGAGGAATGGCCTGGAGGTGTGGTCTGGTGGTGAAGCTGGCAGGGTAACTGCTGGATACTTATTAATAATTAGAAAGTATTATGTTAGACCAGCAGAATTTCCAGTGGCCTGGAGGGACAGTCGCTGGGGTTCGATGGGAGGCTGATGGCCCTGGATTGCTTGGACTGGTGGCCTATAGGCTGCTGCGATCCTTTCCCCAATAATTAAATACATGAAGACCTTTTAATGTTTCAACGCTTAGCCTTTATCTGGGCAGACTCTCAACTAGCTAATCTAAATTAACCTGGACCATTTAATCCCAAATAGCCATGTGGCCTGTTATCTTCCAGAGCTCTCAAACATGTCTGTCTCCTTCCATGACTTCTGGTGGAAAGTGAGCTTTCTCTGTGTAAAACGCAGGGTTCCTGTTTCCATCTCAGGAAGTCCCACCTTCCTATACTCTTTCTGTCCAGCTCCATCAGCAACTTTTATTAACCAATCAAGACAATGCCTCAGAAAGGGTGGTACCAGATCTCAATATTGAAATCAGTCTATCAGAAGCAATGTATTAGACCTTTCTCCAACAGAAAGCTCCATGCAGCGCTCTCTTCTTCATGCCCTCACTGGCTGAGAAGTCACACCAGAGAAGTGCACAGCAAGGTATGGCATATTCTAGCCATTATGATGTAATGGTCATAAACTGAAAGGTGGAGTTCAAGAGAGAAAGACTTTTCATTACAAGTTATCCCAAGAAAGACCCTTTGCCATAATTCAGACGATTAAGGCTGACAGCAAAGCAGGCGGAGTTTGAAAGCTGTGTGGAAGCTGCCTGGAGAAGCTTTAGGTCATGAAAATCTATGGAGAAAGCTGGCCTCAGTTAGGTGGTTGAAACAGACTGACTTTATAAGTGGGTCATGATCTAGTGGTTGAAATAAATTGACCTTGCAAACTGGCAAAGTAAGGCCCAACAGACTTTAATCTGGTCCTAGTCTGCCAGGACTGCCATAAACCAAGTCACCCTGCACAGACCTATGTTAAGAATATTAATAATCCTTTTACAGAAAGTTAAAATAGTATTAGGTGTTCTTAGATAGGTATTAGGGTGTTCTTAGGTATTAGGGTGTTCTTAGATTGTAGATTTTAGATTATAGATTTTAGGTTATAGGATTTAGGTATTTTATAGATGTTTGTTAAGTACTAATAAATATGTGTTTATAAATAACAATATTCTGTTACAGGATGGAGTCTATACTAGGCTGTTTTGAGATTTCCTTTGTCAAAGCAATTAATCTAAATCTCTTCACTTTAGCCTCAGGCAGAGTCCTCATCCAATGGTAAAAAGCAGTCACATTCTTCACCAAAATATCACAAGAACAACTCTAGGCAACATAGTAAAATTCTTCTCCTCTGAAACCTCTTGAGGCCCCCACAGTTCAAGTCACCCTCAGCAAAACTGTGTTCCATGTTCCTATTAGTATGACCCGTTAAGCCCCATTTAAAGCATTCCATTGATTTCTTAATCCATATTCTTCTAAACAAAAATATGATCAGGCCTATCACAACAATAGTTCTGTCTTAGGGTTTCTAATGCTGTGAAGAGACACCATGACCACAGCAACTCTTGTTTTGTTTTGTTTTTTGGAGACAGGGTCTCTGTGTGTAACAGCCCTGGCTGTCCTGGACTCGCTTCGTAGACCAGGCTGGCCTCGAACTCGCAGAGATCCGCCTGCCTCTGCCTCCCGAGTGCTGGGATTAGAGGCGTGCGCCACCACGCCCGGCTCCACAGCAACTCTTATAAGGAGAACATTTGATTGAGGCTGGCTTACATTGTCAGAGTTTAGAACATTATATTACGGTGGAAAGCATGACAGCCTTCAGGTAGACGTGGTGCTGGAATTGCCGAGAGTTCTACATCTTCATCTGAAGGCACCACAAGTAAACCGTGTGTGTTTCACACTGAGCATACCTTGAGCATTTAAGACCACCAAGCCCCACCTGCATAGTGACATACTTATTCTAACAAGGACACCCCTACTCCAACAAGGACACACTCCTAATAGTGCCACTCCCTCTGGGGCAAGCATTCAAACACATGAGTCTATGGAGGCCATGCCTATTCAAATCACCACAACTGGTTTTAAAGGATATCCATACAAGGGTCTCATTCCAATACCTGGAAGACAGTGCTGGCTCTTGGCCAGAGGCTTCAGATTTGCCTAGTGAATCCTTCTCCCTAGCATCCCAGCGAAGTGGTCTGATTTCCCCACAGCAAGTGAACCTACACAAACTAAGGAGGAAGCTGACTTATCTATTTTTTCCATTAATTGATTTATTCATTTTATATTCTGATTGCAGCCCCCCTCCTCTCCTCCTAGTCCCCCCTCACACAACTCTGTAAACATAAATTATTACTATATTTATTAATACATCTAAACCTTTATAAATACCTACCATTCAACCAACTCCAACCCTTTTGAAAGGATACCCAGCCTCAGGTGCAAGTCCATGAGGGCAACTTGGTTTGCAATCTGTTTGCAGCAGCATTGCAATAGCAATCACTCTGTGGTCACTTGGCTATCTCATTGATGGTCTCCTCACTTCAGCTTGGGCTTAAGGCCTCCTCAGTCAGAGGAGCCTTGCCAGAGCCTTGCCAGAGCCTCTTCATGGGACAAAGGCTGCCTCCTGCCTGCCTTCATGGTCTTCTCAGGTGCCTTAGGCTCAGGGTCTAACACCATCATTGTCTGTCAGCTGACAGCCAATCTGCCTCAGCCATTCAGTTTGGGGTTGGCTTCCTCAGTCATGCCCCTTGGCAGGACTCTGTCTCTGAGGACTCTCAAGTCATGGCCTCTGTCTCTGTGGTCTTCTCACAGTCTACTATGTAGCCTCAGAGCACTTGTGCCTCACACATGGATCGACGAAGCCTCAGGCTTCTCCCTCTGCTCCTTCCACTGGCCATCGCTCTCCTCAGCATCTGGTTCAGCCATCTTGGGCAGAAGCCTCTCTCCATGGCCTTTCTGAGACTCCGCCTCCTGTCTCTTCTGTTGGCCTCAGTTTACATGCTGAGGCTTCTGACCACCCGATTCTTACTGCCTTGTGGCTGGTGCTGCCTAAGGGCTGGGTAACTCATCTCTTCTTCAAGTCCTGCCTTTTCGACAGTCATCTTGCACCTCCATCTCTCAAGCGCTCTCTCAGGCTCTGCTGCCACTCCCTTAAATAAGATCACTGCTCTCTTGATCCCTGGTGGGTCTCAAGGTTTCTTGAAGCCTCTCATGGGCCCTGGTCATGCCCCTCCACAGGGTGCTGCTCTTTGCATCTCTCAGAGGCATGGTTAGTCTTCACCTTGCCTCAGTCTGGGCTGCTAAAAGCAATGCCAAGCCAAAAGCCCTTTTTCAGCTTCCCAGGCTTTTATTAATTATGCATATAGGGTTCCTTCTCATAGGTCCTCCTCATGCCTTCCTCCTGCAGGTACTCCCATTGCCCAGAGAAAGCAGAGGTCCCCCATGGGTACCAACCTGCCCTGGCACTTTAAGTTGTTGCAGAACTAGGTGCATCCTCTCCCACTGAGGACAGACATGGTAGTCCAGTTAGAGAAATGGAATCAAAAGCAGGTCTCAGAGTCACAGAGAGCCTCCACTTCAATTGTTGGGGGCCCTACTTGAAGACCAAGCTGCACAACTGCTACATATATGTAGGGGCCTCAGGTCCAGCCAATGCATGCTCTTTGGTTGGTGGTTCAGTCTCTGTGAGTCCCCTGAGCCCTGGTTAGTTGACTCTGTAGGTCTTTTTGTGGAGTCCTTGGCCGTTCAGGCTCCCTCAGCCATGCCCCTCACTCTTCCACAAGACTCCCCGAGCTCTCTCTAATGTTTGGCTGTGGGTCTCTGGAACTGTTTCCATCAGCTGCTTGGCTTTGGTTGGCCATCCCTCAATCTCTGCTCCATCTTTGTCCCTGAACATCTTGTAAGCAGGAAAAATGTTCTGTTGAGGGTTTTGTGGTTGGTGTCCTTATACCTTCCCTGGAATTCCTGCCTGGCTTCAGGAGGTTGTCACTTCATGTTCCATATTACCCAGTGCTAGGAGTCTCAGCTAGGGTCACCCCCATAGACTTTCTGGAGCCTCCCCTATCCCAGGTCCTTGGCAAGTCTCAGAGATGCCACCCTCTCTGATTTCCATTCTTGCTCCTGGTCATCTCTCTCCCACTCTCCCTATTTGTGATCAACCCTGCTCCCTGCACCCCTCCCCATCCCCTCTTCCCCAGTTCCCTCTATCTTCCTCCAATGCCTATTTTATTTTCCCTTCTGAGTGAGATTCAAGCATCCTTACTTGGGCCCTCCTTGTTACTTAACTTCTTTGCATCTTTGGATTGTAGTGTGGTTATCCTGTACTTTATGGCTAATATTTACTTATAACTGAGTACATGCCATGAATGTCTTTTTGGGTTTGTGTTACAGTAATGGGATAGATTTCTTTATTCAGTTAGTAAGGATTATTAAGAGAAGCCAGCACAGCAGCCTGGTTCCTGGCATTATATACACATTTTCAAAGCCTGGGAAACTGAACACTTGGCATGGCTTGGATGTTGCCTACTGGGCGTGGTCACAAAACCCCAGAAGCCATGGGGACCACTAGATACTGATGCTAGATACCACTAGATACCTTGAGAGCACGCTTGTGAGCCTGCAAGACTGCCAAAGGCTGGGAGACCATGCCCTATATAAAGTAGGGAGCTCCACATGACTCTCTCTTGCCTCCACAGATGAAGACAGCATGAGGGAGATTACAAAATGCTAAGCAACATATGCCATCTGCCCTGAGGCCACAGCAATATAGAACGAGCCCTGAGTCAAGGAAAGGAACTCCATGCAGCAGAAATTGATGATGGCAACGGAAGCAACAAGGTCTAAGGCATGCTCCTGGGAAAATTGGGACTGCCTGATGCCACAGCGGCAGGAGCAATGCAACTGTGAGGAAACCTCAGAGACCGAGGCTACATCTCTGAAGAGACTGTGTAGATAAATCCCTGTTGAGGAAGCCAGAAAACTACTATAGGCCTTAAAGCCTGGCCTGTGAAGCACCCACGGGCTGAGGAGACTGTGGAACTGACTGCACAAGCCAATTGGCAAAGTTAGGCCCAGAGGAAGCCGATCCAAGCTGAAGATAAGTTTGCCGTGACTGCTAGAGCCAGACTGCTAAACTAAGAAGCTCTCATGGACCTGCATGAGAGAATTTTAATATCCTTTCAAGAAAATTAAAATAAGATCAATTAGGTATTCCTAGATACTAAGTGTTTATAGGTAATAGGTTTTAGGTATTGGGTATTGTAGGTTTTAGGATATAGGTGTTTCATAGGTGTTTGTTAATTATTAACAAATATACGTGTTTTAAATAAAAATATTCTGTTACAGGTTACCTCACTCAGGATGATATTTTCTAGTTCCATCCATTTGTCTGCAAATCTCATGACGTCCTTATTTTTAATAGCTGAGTAGTAAACCATTGTGGAAATGTACCACATTTTCTTTATCCATTCTTTGGTTGAAGGACATCTAGGTTGTTTCCAGTTTTTGGCTATTATGAATAAAGCTGCTATTACCATAGTTGAGCAAGTGTCCTTGTGCTATGATGGAGCATCTTTTGGCCCAGGAGTGATATAGTTGGGTGTTGAGATAGAACTATTCCCAGTTTTCTGAGAAACTGCCAAATTGATTTCCAAAGTGGTTGTACAAGTGTCCACTCCCAGCAGCACTGGAGGAGTATTTGCCTTGAATCACATCTTCAGCAGCATGTGCTGTCACTAGGGTTTTTGATCTTAGCCATCCTGACAGGTGTGAGATGGAATCGCAGAATCATTTTGATTTGCATTTCCCTGATGTGGTAGAAATTAGGCCGCTTTAATAAATTAGTAGGCAGTTCAGCTTGGCATCTGGCAGCACATAAAGCTTGGCGTCCCTTTGGCTTTGCTGAAATGGAAAGTTGAGATCATAGTTCTGTGAACTACCCCGTTGAAGGGGCGTGGCTAAGAACCGCCCCGTTGAAGGGGAGTGGCTAAGAACCGCCCCGTTGGAGGGGCGTGGCTAAGAACCACCCCGTTGAAGGGGCGTGGCTAAGAACTGCCCCGTTGAAGGGGAGTGGCTAAGAAACAGGACAAGCTTTGAGAGGACATAGGACTGCTGGAGAGAGAGTTCCTTAAAGGCATCTGTCTTGAGGCTCCGGAGTGCCAGAAGAGTGAGTGAGGTGAGGAGAGTTTGCAAGCTGCCCAAGCAGCCCTCAGTTTGGCAGTTGGAACAGACTGACTTTATAAACTGGTCATAATTTGCTGCTTGAAATAAGTTGGCCTTGTGAACTGGCAAAATTAGGCCCAACAGACACTAAAGTTGAAGGAGACTGCCCGCTGGGACTGCTGTAAATCAGGTCATCCTGCATGGACCTACGCTAAGAATACTAATATCCTTTTAAGGAAATTAAAATAGAGTTAGTTAGATGTTTGCAGATAGATGTTTGTTAGGTGCCAATAAATATAAGTGTTTATAAATAAAAACATTCTGTTACACCTGATGACTAAGGACACTGAGCATTTCTTTAAGTGTTTCTTGACCATTAGAGATTCCTCTACTGAGAATTCTTGGTTTAAGTCTGCACCCCATTTTTCACTTGGATTATTTGGTTTGTTGATGTCCATTTTCTTGAATTCTTTATATATTTTTGATATTAGTCCTCTGTCAGATGTAGGGTTGGTGAAGATCTTTTCCCATTCTGTTGGCTGGTGTTTTGTCCTTTTGACAGTTTTGTCCTTTGCCTTACAGAAGCTTTTCAGTTTCATGAGATCCCATTTATTAATTGTTGATCTTAGTGCCTGATGTTGGTGTTCTGTTCAGGAAGTTGTCTCCTGTACTAATACATAAAAGGCTATTCCCCACTTTCTCTTTTATTAGATTTAGTGTATCCAGATTTATGTTGAGTTCTTTGATATACTTGAGTTTTATGCAGGGTGATAAATATGGATCTACTTCTATTCTCTTAACATTCAGACATCCATATGTTGAAGATGCTTTCTTTTTTTTCCTTGTATGGTTTTGGCTTCTTGTTCAAAAATCAAGTGTCTGTACATGTGTGGCTTTATTTCTGGGTCTTCAATTCCATTGATCAACCTGTCTGTTTCTATGCCAATACCATGCAGTTTTTGTTTTTGTTTTTTTAACATTTATTTATTTATTATGTATACAGTATTTGCTCTACATATATGCCCGGGCACCAGATTTCAATGTAGATGGTTGTGAGCCACCATGTGGTTGCTGGGAATTGAACTGAGGACCTTTGGAAGAACAGCCAGTGCTCTTAACCTCTGAGCCATCTCTCCAGCCCCACCATGCAGTTTTTATTACTACTGCTCTGTAGTACAGCTTGAAATCAGGGGTAGCGATACCTCCAGAAATTCTTTTATTTTACAGGATTGTTTTAGCTATCCTGGGTTTTTTTTTTTTTTTCATATGAAGTTGAGAATTGTTCTTCCAAGGTCTGTAAAGATTGTGTTGGTATTTTGATAGGAATTGCATTGAATCTGTATATTGCTTTTGGTAAGATGGCCATTTTTATTATGTTAATCCTGCCTATCCATGAGCATGGGAGATCTTTCCATCTTCTGATAACTTCTTCAATTTCTTTCTTCAGAGACTTGAAGTTCTTGCCATACAAGTCTTTTACTTGCTTGGTTAGAGTTACACCAAGATATTTTACATTATTTGTGACTATTGTGAAAGGTGTTTTTTTTCTCTAATTTCTTTCTCAGTTCAGTTATCATTTATATAGAGGAGGGCTACTGGTTGTTTGTTTGTTTTAGTTTATTTTGTATTCAGCCACTGTGCTGAAGGTGTTTATCAACTGTAGGAGTTCTCTGGTAGAATTTTTGGAGTTGCTTATATATATTTTCGTATTATCTGCGAATAGTGATGTTTTGACTTCTCCCTTTCCAATTTGTACCTTCTTGATCTCCTTTAGTAGTCTTATTGCACAAGCTAGAATTTCAAATAAATTGAAGAAATACTGAGTGGGCAGCCTTGTCTTGTTCCTGATTTTAGTGGAAATGCTTTAAGTTTCTCTCCATTTAATTTGATGTTGTCTATTGGCTTGTTGTAAATTCTCTTTATTGTATTTAGGTTTGTGCCTTGTATCCCTGATCTCTTTAATACTTTTAACATGAACGGGTGTTGGATTTTGTCAAAGGCTTTTTCAGCATCTAATGAGATGACCATATGACTTTTTTCTTTTGGCTTGTTTATATGGTGGATTATGCTGATGGAGATTCTTATATTGAATCACCCCTGCATCCCTGGGATAAAGCCTACTTGGTCATCAAAAACACATATTTTTGATGTGTTCTTGAATACAGTTTGTGAGTATTTTTGTATCCATGTTCCATAATATGAAATCCATAATAGAAATTGGTCTGAGATTCTCTTTCTTTGTTGGGTCTTTGGGTAGTTTAGGTATCAGGGTTACTGTGGCCTGTTGTTTGGCAATGTTCTCTGTTTCTCCTTTGTGGACTAGTTTTGAGGTGTATTGATATTACCTCTTCTTTGAAAGTCTGGTAGAATTCTGTGTTAAAATCATCTGGCCCTGGGCTTTTTTTGGTTGGGAGACTTTTAATGACTGCTTCTAATTCCTTAGGGGTTTTTGGAATATTTAAATTGTCTACCTGTTCTTGATTTAACTTTGTTAAGTGGAATCTATCAAGAACATCATCCAGTCCAATTTCATTTAGATTTTCCAGTTTTGTGGAGTACAGGCTTTTGAAGTAAGACCTAACGATTCTTTAGATGTCCTCACTGTCTCTTGTTATGTCCTCCTTTTCATTTCTGATTTTGTTAATTTGGATATTGTCTCTCTTCCTTTTAGTTTGGCTAAGGGTTTGGCTAAGAGAAAATCTTGTTGATTTTCTCAAAGAACCAGCTCTTGGTTTTGTTCATTCTTTGAACTGTTTTCTTTGTTTCTAATTCATTGATTTCATCCTTGAGTCTGATTGTTTCCTGCCATCTACTCCTCTTAGGTGTGTTTGCTTCCTTTTGTTCTAGAGCTTTCAGGTGTGCTGTTCACTTGCTAGTATGAGATCTCTCCAGTTTCTGTATGAAGGCACTTAGTGCTATGAACTTTGCTCATATCACTGTTTTCATTTTGTCGCATAAGTTTGGGTATGTGGTGCCTTCATTTTCATTGAATTTTAGGAAGTCTTTAATTTCTTTCTTTCTTTCTTCCTTTCTTTCTTTCTTTCTTTCTTTCTTTCTTTCTTTCTTTCTTTCTT
>CAJQZJ010026257.1:124744-156650 GCA_907164525.1 Lophiomys imhausi | reverse complement strand
TTTGAACTCCAGTGAAAGCTGTGACACAGTGAAGCATAGCAGATATTTTAACTCTATGTCTTTATAGTCACTCTAGATAAGGCGTGCTGTGTAGCCTATGCGTCTACCTTCAGCCCTGGGGAGGTGCAAAAGGCAAGATCCCTTGGGCTTCCTGGAGTCAGCCTAGTTTACTTGTCAAGCTCCAGGCAAATGAGAGACCCTGACTCAAAGAGAATACATGGACAAGCCAGTGAAACCACATCACAGTGTGCACACACACAACACAGCTTTCTACCTATCTTGACAGGGAGCTGTGGTGGCTCTTCTTGGTTGTCACCTCGACCACATCTGGGATTAACTAGAACCCAAGCAGCTGGGTACACCTGTGAGAGATTTTTCTCAGTTACATCATTTGATATGGGAAGACCCATTTTTAAAAAAAATTTTTCATTTTCTTCATTTTACATTCTGACAGTCTCTCCTGTCCTTCCAGTCTCTCTCCTCCTCTCCTCACCTCTCATCCAATCCTCCTCCATATCTCTTGAGGAAAGGATCTGCTTCAGTGGATATCAACCAGCCGAGGCATATCAGTTCCACTAAGACTAGGCACCTCCTCTTCTATTAAGGCTAGACAAGGCAACCCAGTAGGGGTAAAGGGTCCCAAAGGGAGGCAACAGAGTCAGAGAAAGCTCCGACTCCCACTGTTAGGAGTCCTACAGTTAGATCAAGCTAAACATATGTGCAGAGAGCCTAGGGGTCAATCCCATGTATGCTCTCTGTTTGGTAGTTCAGTCTCTGTGAGCTCCTATGGGCTCAAGTTGGTTGATTCTGTGGGTTTTCTTGTGCTGTCCTTGACCTCTCTGGCTCCTACAATCCTTCCTCCTCCTCTTCCTCAGGATTCCCCATGCTCCATTTAATGTTTGGCTATGCATCTGTTTCCATCAGCTGCTGAGTGAAGCCTCTCTGATTTGTGATGACAATTGGGCTAGGTGCCAATCTGTGAATATAGTAAAATATCATTAGGAATCATTTCATTTACTTTTTTTTGGACCATTTATGTTTGGTTCTATTGTGGGTCTCTGGGCTATCTAGTCTCTGGCTCCTGGCCCTCTCTAGGCAATGTCCAGCTTCCTCTTATGACATGATTCTCAAGATTGCTGTGACTGCCAGAGCCAGACTGTGAGTGCAGGCTGACCAGGTTACCCACATGAACCTGTGCTAGAGAATCCTAGTATCCTTTTGAAAGGGTTAAGGTAGGATAGTTTACGTGTTCTTAGGTATTAGATTTAGGTATTATAGGTTCCAGGTATTAGTATTTATAGGATATAGGTGTTTATAAGGTATTAATAAATATACAATAATACAATTTGCATTTACAATATCCTCCTTTTCTTTTTAACTTGAATTTAAGTTCCTAACTCCCCTTTTTAAATAAGATCATTAATAATGTATAACCATTCCCTTTATAATAACAAACGTCCATTAACTATAGAACATCCAAAACCCAGGGACATCTAGATTGTTTCCAGTTTCTGGGTATTATGAATAAGTTGCTATGGACATAGTCGAGCAAATGTTTTTGTGGTACAGTGGAGCATGCTTTGGGTATATACCCAAGAGTGGTATAGCTAGGGCTCGAGGTAGATCAATTCTCTATTTTCTGAGGAACTGCCATATTTGTATCTAAAGTTTGCACTCCCACCAGCAATGGAGGAGCGTTCCCCTTGCTCCACATCCTCACCAGCATGTGCTGTCACTTGTGTCTTTGATCCTGGCCATTCTGACAGGTATAAGATGGAATCTTAAAAGTCATTTTGATTTGCATTTCCCTGATGGCTAAAGATGTTGACTGTTTTTTAAAGTGTTTCTCGGCCATAGAGATTCCTCTGTTGAGAATTCTGTTTAAGTATGTACCCCATTTTTTTTTTTTTTTTTTTTTTAGGTTTTTTGAGACAAGGTTTCTCTGTGTAGCCCTGGCTGTCCTGGACTCACTCTGTAGACCAAGCTGGCCTTGAATTCACAGAGATCTGCCTGCCTCTGCCTCCCAAGTGCTGGGATTAAAGGTGTGCACCACCTGACCCGCCTGTCCCCCATTTCTTAATTGGTTTATTTGGTTTGTTGATGTCTAGTTTCTTGAGTTCTTTATATATTTTGGATATTAGCCCTCTGTCGGATGTGTGATTTATAACAGAAAATTTTTATTTAAACACTTATATTTATTAGTACTTAACAAATACCTATCAAACACCTATATCCTATAACCTAATACCTAATACCTATAAACACTTAATATCTAAGAACATCTAACCAATACTATTTTAACTTTCTTAAAAGGATATTAATATTCCTAGCATAGGTCTATGCAGGATAACTTTGTTTTTGGTAGTCACTGTAGACAGTCCTTTCAAAGCTTAGCATCCATTTGGTCTAACTTTGCCAGTTAGTATGGCCGGTTTATTTCAACCACTAGATTGTGGCTGGTTTATGAGACCAGTCTATTTTAACCACTAAACTTGAATTTAGCTTCTTCCATCAGCTGAGACTCATTTCTATAGTTTTCTTAGTCCACATATATTTCATAGCCTAGTTTCTCACCATGGCCCCTGAACTCCGCCTGTCTTTTCTGTCAGCCTTATTTGCCACAAAAGATCTCTCTCTGGCTGACTTGAGGCGAAACGTTTTTATCTTGGACTCCTCCTCTCAGTTTATGACCCATGCAGTCTCAATACTGACGAAAGGCTTGCAAACGCCATGCCTTACTGTGCACTTCTCCAGAGTGTCTTGTCTTCTCAGCCCATGAGGGCAAGAGGAAGCCAGAGGCCATGTGGAGCTCTCTGGTTTATATATTATGTCATCTCGAGATCCTTGGCAGTCTCGAGGGCCCACAAGATCTCTCACAATGTCCAGCAGTCCCGTGGCTTTTCAAGGCAACTGATGTCACCTGCAGCTTGTGTGGTTTCATAGCTACACTCCTTCAACAGGGCAGTTCGTGTTTCTCACAGAACTATGTCATCAGCTGGGCTCTGTCCATTTCAGCAAGTTTAAAGGGACGCCAAGCTCGTCCTTAAGTGCCGCCAGACTCTAGGCGAAACTGAATACTATTTGAGTAGAGAGGCCTAACTTATACCACCACAGGGCTTGGTGAAAACCTTTTCCCATTCTGTAGGCTGCTGTTTTGTCCTTTTGACAGTGTTCTTTGCCTTACAGAAGCTTTTCAGTTTCTTGAGGTTGATTGTTGATCTTAGTGCCTGTGTGATTGGTGTTCTGTTCAGGAAGTTGTCTGCTTTGCCAGTGTATTCAAGGCTCCCCACTTTCTCTTCTGTCAGGTTTATGTGTCTGGCTTTGTGTTGAGGTCTTTGATCCGCTTGGACTTGAGTTTTGTGCAGGGTGATAGATATGGATCTATTTGCATTCTTCTACATGCTGACATCCAGTTAGACCAGCACCATTTGTTTAAGATGCTTTCTTTTTTTTCCCCATTGTATATTTCTGGCTCCTTTATCAAAAGTCCGATGTTCATAGGTGTGTGGATTTACTTCTGGACCTTTGATTCAATTTGATTGACCAACCTGTCTGTCTTTATACCAATACCACATGGTTTTTATCACTATTGCTCTGTAGTACAGTTTGAGATCAGGGCTGGTGGGGCTGGAGAGATGGCTCAGCGGTTAAGAACACTGCTCTTCCAGAGGTCCTGAGTTCAATTCCTGGCAACCACATGATGGCTCACAACCATCTGTAACGGAATCTGAAACCCATTTCCTGTGTGCATGAAAACAGAGCACTCATGTACATAAAATAAATAAATCTTAAGAAAAGCAAACAGAGAGAGATCAAATATGGTGATACCTCTGGAAATTCTTAGTCACAAAAAAATCAGGGTTATTTTAGATATCATGGGCTTTTTGTTTTTCCATATGAAGTTGAATGTTGTTCTTTCAAGGTCTGTAAAGAATATTTTTGGAATTTTGATGGGAATTGCATTGAATCTGTAGACTGCTTTTGATAAGATGGCCTTTTTTTTTTTTTTTAATTTGGTGGTTTTTTTGAGACAGTTTCTCTGTGTAACAGCCCTGGCTGTCCTGGACTCACTTTGTAGACCAGGCTGGCTTCAAACTCACAAGAGATCTGCCTGCCTCTCCCTCCTGAGTGCTGGGATTAAAGTTGTGGGCCACCATGCTTGGCTCCTGTTTCCTTCTAGTTGGGAGACTTTTAACTACTGATTCCATTTCACTAAGAGTTATATAGGTTTGTTTAAATTGCTTAAGTGATCTTGATTTACTTTGGCAAGTGGTATGTATAAAAAAAATCATGTTTATTTTTATTTTATTATTTTTAGTTTTTCAAATTTGGTGGAAATTTTCATTTCTTTTTCTTCTAATTTTCTTCATTTAGATCTTCTCTGTCCACTTTTTAGGTAATTTGGCTAAGGGTTTGTCAGTCTTACTGATTTTCTCAATGAACCAACTCTTCCCTGAAATTTTTTCTCCTTCCTTTATCCTTATTCCTAGATTTGATCTTTTCACAGTGTCCCAGATTTCCTGCATGTTTTGTGCAGGCGTGTTTTTAGTATTACCGTTGTCTTTCACAGAGACATCCAATCCTTCTATTGTGTGTTGAATGCCTGAGATTCTGTCTTTCACCTCTTGTATTCTGTTTGCATGGCTTGCCTCTGAGTTTCCTGTTGAAGTTTTTAAACTTTTCATTTCTAGATTTCCCCCCAGTTTCAGTTTTCTTTACTGATTCTGTTTCTACTTTTGAGTTTTATTCATTTCTTTCCATTGTTTGCTTGTGTTTACATAGATTTTTCTTTTTTCTTTCTTTTTTTTTTTATGTTTTTCGAGACAGCATTTCTCTGTGTATCCTTGACTGTCCTGGACTCACTTTGTAGACCAGGCTAGTCTTGAACTCATAGAGATCTGCCTGCCTCTGCCTCCCATGTGCTGGGATTAAAGGCATGCGCCACCACACCCGGCCATATATTTCTTCATGGAACATTCATTTCTTTTTTAACAATCTTTATCATATTCATAAAGGCTGTTGTAATGTCTTTTTCTTGTGCTTCAGCTATATTGCAGTACTCAAGGCCTGCTGTGGTAGGGTTGCTGTTCTCTACTGTAGACATACTGTTACTGTGTTCCTACTCTGGCATCTAGGTGTCTGGGTTTGGGAAAGTTGTAATTCTAGGTGCTGGGATATGTTCTTGTCTTTTTTGTTCCTTGGTTTCTGTTGTCCTCTTTGGTTCTTAGGAGAGTATGGTGCCTGTGTGTTTCTTGGTAGGAAATTCTTGTGGGAGCCTGGTAAGTGCAGCCACAGGGAGAGTTCCAGGTAAAATGTGATTCTAGGTTTTGAGAGTTGGCACCTAGGAATGGGGATAGGCCGGCGGGCGGGGCAGGCTGAGGGGTCAACAGTAGGGAGGAAAGCAGGTGTTTAATGAGGACCTGCTTAGTCCCCTGGGAATGGAAGAGATGGCACGGCAGATAGGCTGTACAGAGCTGGAGATGAGACTGGGAATTGGATTTTGAGGAATGGAGGGAGAATGAAGATCTGCAGTTAGCTTGCCTGTTTTACTGATTAGAGTGTCCTTCAGGTTTCCAGGAAATGCCTGTTGGAATTGGGGTCTGGGATAAAGCAGTGAGTGGGAGAAGTATGTTTGGAGGTGTGGATCTGTGTGAACTACTGGACATGGGGACAGGGATGAAGGGGAGGCCACAGCAGGTAGCCTGCAGAGCTAGGGATGAGACTGGGGAATTGGAATTGGAGGATGGGAGGGAGAAGTGATGTCTGCAGTTAGCCTACCTGTTTCCCTGGATGGAGATCCTTAGTCTTCTTTAAAATTGTAATGAATTCCATTTCTTTCTATTTTCTTTTCAGCTTGTTTTTGTTTTTCTCAGAATCTCAGTATCTAGTCCAAGCTAGCCTAGAACTCAGGACCTGTTACCTCTGGCTCCTTGCTGCTGAGATTACAATTGTATATTTCCACCACCACAGATTTTACTTTTTTTCCCCCCTGAATTCCAAATCCAGGCCAGTTTTCTTTATTTTATTTTTTTTTTATGTATTCAGTGTTCTTTCTGCAGTTTTGCCTGCAGGCCAGAAGAGGGCACCAAATTTCTTTATAGATGGTTGTGAGCCACCATGTGGTTGCTAGGAATTGAACTCAGGACCTCTGGAAGAGCAGCCAGTGCTCTTAACCTCCGAGCCATCTCTCCAGCCCCCAGTTTTCTTAAAGTGTGACACATATTATGTATTTGTGTGGTATATATTTTTACTTATGATTTGGTTCAAAAACCTTTACTAAAGGGTGTGTATTTCCTGTAGTATATAAAAAAAAAAAACCACTTAAGATTATTTCAGCATAGTTAGTTATAATCTCATTAGGCAGACATATTTTCTCATTTCCACCTTGTTCTACTACAGAGTATTGTTTTACATAAACTTTTGTTATTGTTGCTCTCCTTGCTCCTGTTTAGTTTCTCAGAAAATACTTTGGATTCTGATCATTCATTTAATGGATTTTATGTTATAAGAAAGTGTGTGTGTGTGTCTCACAGGAAAATAAAGTATTCTTGTTTTCTCCTTTTCTTTCAGATTTGGAGGCAGATTATGATGCTGAAAATATATCTCCAGAGAATCATATTTATAATATAAATTTACCCAAACAGAGCATGAAGCAATCAAGTAAAACTTTTGACCTCCAGGGCTCCAGTTTTAGTAATGGCCTCAACTGTAGTACATTTAAGGGACTACAGAATTGTCAAGAAGGAGATGCTGATCAAAAGGTTACTAACAAGGAAGAAATGCCTACTTACACCTACCAGACTCTTGCTCACAGTGTAGAAAAAGCATATGAATGTAAAGAGTGTGGGAAGTACTTTGGTTGTAGGTCAACTCTTACTCAGCATCAGAGTATCCATACTGGAGAGAAACCCTATGAATGTAAGGAATGTGGGAAGACCTTCAGACTCCACCAACAGCTTACAAGGCATCAGAAATCTCACAGTGATGAGAGACCTTTTGAATGTAGTGAATGTGGAAAGGCTTTTCATCTTTCCACCCTGCTTAAGTACCATAAAAGTGTTCATACAGGTGAAAAACCTTTTGAATGTGAAGAATGTGGGAAGTCCTTCAGGCGTTTCTCCCACCTTGTTGAACATAAGACTATTCATGCTGGTGTGAAACCATATGAATGTAACGAGTGTGGGAAAACCTTTAAACGTTGCTCATACCTTATGCAACATCAGAAAATTCATTCTGGTGAGAGACCCTTTCAGTGTAAGGAATGTGGAAAGGCCTTCATTGTTCTGGCACAGCTCACTCGGCACCAGAACATTCATAGTGAAGACAAATCATTTGAATGTAAGTGTTGTGGGAAGATATTCAGTTGTGGCTCATTCCTCTTGTGGCATCAGAATATTCACACCAGTGAGAAACCCTTTGAATGTAATGTTTGTGGAAAGACTTTTAGACTTCAGATACACCTTTCTGAGCATCAGAAAACTCACACTGATGAGAAGCCTTTCAACTGTAAGCTGTGTGGGTCAGCCTTCAGACGTAAGGACCAACTTAGTGAACATCAGAAAATTCACACTGATGTGAAACCCTATCAGTGTGAGGAATGTGGGATTTTCTTTCGCCGAAAGTCAAGTTTTACTGAGCATCAGACTATTCACAGTGGAAAGAAACCCTTTGAGTGTAAAGAATGTGGGAAGGTCTTTAGACTTAATATACATCTTATTCGACATCAGAAATCTCACAGTGGCGAGAGACCCTTTGAATGTAAAGAATGTGGGAAGGCTTTTCATCTTCCCAGCCAGCTTAATTACCATAAAACTGTTCATACAAATCTAACACCATTTGCTTGTAAGGAATGTGGAAAGTCTTTCAAGCGTGTCTCGAGCCTAGTTGAACATAGGATTATCCATGCTGGTGCAAAACCATATGAGTGTAATGAGTGTGGGAAAGCTTTTAATCATCGCTCAAACCTCAAGCAACATCAGAAACTTCATTCTGGTGAGAGACCTTTTCAGTGTAAGGAATGTGGAAAGGCCTTCATTGTTCTGGCTCAGCTCACACGGCACCAGAGCATTCACACTGGAGAAAAATCATTTGAATGTAAGCAGTGCGGGACAGCCTTCAGACTTAAGTCTCAACTCAATCAACATCAGAGAATTCATACTGAGGTGAAACCCTATCAGTGCACAGAATGTGGAAAAGGCTTTGTTCGTGGTACAGCCCTTAGAATTCATCAGAGAATCCACACTGGTGAGAAGCCCTTTCAATGTAACAAATGTGGGGAAGACTTTCAATATCATTACCAATTTCTTGGACATTTTAGAACTCATACTGGAAAGAATCCTTCTGAATGTAAAGAAAATGGGAAGTACTTGTGGTGGAGACCTTAAAGTACATCAAAGAATTCACACTGTTGGGAAAGTTTACAAATGTTAAGAATATGTGAAGGCCATTAGTCAGAAATCAAGCTTGGTTTGACATGCTAAAAATCATATTAGTAAGAAGCCTTATGGTGTAAGATGTGGAAAGGCCTTTAGCAATATTGCTAAACAAGCTGCATATCAGAGAATTCATACTGGTGAGAAACCCTGTGAATAGAAGAAGTGTGAAAAAATGTTTAGATTTAGTTCAGCCTTCATTGCACATTGGAGAAATCATATTGGTGTGAAACCCTATATGTATAAAGAATGTGGAAAGATCTTCAATTGGAGCGCAGACCTTCAACATAAAGGAATCCAGGCTGGTATGAAACCCTATAAATGTAAAGAATTTAGGAAAGCCTTTATTGTAAACGGTGAGCTTACACAACATCTGAAAATCCCTGATCACCAGGAATCCAATACATGTAAGGAAGATAGACAAGCCTTTGTATGGAAATTTTACTGAACATCAGAGAACTCATATTGGCAAGACTGTGATTGAAAAGAAAATGGGAAGAATATTAATCTGCCCTAGGATTTGGTCAACATCACAGTAGTCATAATACTCTTAGTGATAAGAGAATTAAAATGTGGGAAATCTGTTGTTCAGAGGCGGTACTCTGTTGAGAATGTCTTTGAATTCGAGAAGTAATAGGGTGGACATCATTTTCTTGATATCCTTCCTTGTTAATCCTGTAAACATAATTCATCAAACACCACTCAGCCAGGACAGTCAGCTTGGAGAGAAGTTATTAGGTTTATCTGAAGTGCCTTCCTTGTCTCCATTAACATCTAATGGCTCCTGGGATATTAAACTTTATTTCCTTTCTTTTTGAATAATTTGTTGATTCCCAGCACAATACCAGCCAAAGTTGTGGGAACAAGGTTATAATACATAATAAAATTCTTTAGAGAGTATTTGGTTTAAGCTTGTGTTCTTTAAAATACCTTTTACATTGGTTTTGCTTTTATTACCATTATTGTAACTAATATGAATGGCAAATTGTATTGCAGATAGTTTGAAAAAGCTTCATGCATTCACCCACTATTAAATTTTACATAACTTCATTCTGGATATAATCTAATGGATGAGAAGAACATGAAAAGATTTTCATTGAGAATCCATTCCTTAACTTTTTGAGATGTTAAAAAACACAGCTGTTGATGAATAAGCACTTTTTAAAAGGTACTTTTTAAAAGTATTTTTTAAACCCATAAAAATTTCAAAAGGTGCCGGGCGGTGGTGGCGCACGCCTTTAATCCCAGCACTTGGGAGGCAGAGGCAGGCGGATCTTTGTGAGTTCGAGGCCAGCCTGGTCTACAAAGTGAGTCCAGGACAGCCAAGGATACACAGAGAAACCCTGTCTCGAAAAACCAAAAAAAAAAAAAAAATTCAAAAGGTAAAACCCTGTAATTTATGGTGTCTGCCAAGACACTAAGATAAACTATACATTTGTGACAAAACAAGTCAGTGCAGAGGTTTCTCCATTTTCTATTCTTGCTGAGGTCATTTTAGTTTTTTTTTTTTTTTTTTCCGAGACAGGGTTTCTCTGTGTAGCTCTGGCTGTCCTGGACTCGCTTTGTAGACCAGGCTGGCCTCGAACTCACAGAAATCCGCCTGCCTCTGCCTCCCGAGTGCTGGGATTAAAGGCGTGCGCCACCACCGCCCGGCGGTCATTTTAGTTTTGACTAGAATTTAACTTCCTGGTTAGAGAATCTCCTGGAATATTACCCAAATCTATTCCAGTAACTTGATATCAAGATGCTAGATTTGACTCAGTTCCTGTTACACTGTCTGCATGAGAAAACATCCCCTTTCAGCTATTTGCTTATCTTGGCTTCTGTTAAACTGCCTACTTGGGCAAAACTTCTCTCTGCAGCTGCTGAACAAGATAACAGGATGTGGTTTTGCTTTTAATAGCCCCTTGCTCTAAACATTCAGGCTACACTTAGGTCCTGAATACCTGAGTGTAGTCCCAGCCAAGTGGAGTAAAGACTTTAAGTTGGTAATAAACAGTGGTATTCTCCACTGGGTTCCCTGTAAGGCATCAAAAATAGCCAAATTGAAACTACTTATAAAAGTAAATGTGTGAAATTTTTCATACATAGGGAAACATTGGAATAGTCAACAATAAACTTCTGAATCCTTACCTAGATTCAGAATTGTTAACAATTTACAACACTGATCCTATTTTTGGTATATCTGGGTATTTATGGCTGTATCAATAAGAATACATTTTAATGTTGGGTATGGTAGTGCCATAATGTCTTAAGTAGGGCATAGCATACCTGAGATGATTCCTAGACACTCGGAGACCCCAGGTGCCACTAAGAGGAGCAAGTAAGAGGCAGAGAAATGGAAGAGGAGAAACAAGGATGTGGGCACAATGAAGAGAGACAGAACTGGAGATTCAAGGGTAGTGAGGAACAGATTGATGTGAGTAGCCAGTGATGCTGGCAGGGACCATGGTGGGGTCCTGACCTGTGTTGCCACTGGGGGCCATGTCTGGGTACATGAACCTGCAGCAGCATGGGTCTGTTGCTATCAAAATCCAGGCAGACATTCTTGGTCTGGGCTGCCTGCCAACAACATGTCCAAGGTGGCCCTCACCTGGGCGTCATGGGAGAGCTGGCCCTGGGGGCATGAAAGCAAGAGAGCTGACCCCACCCTTAACCAGCTGTAGTACTTAGGAGAGCACACCCCACACATTTCAGGAGTTGAAGGTTGTCAGGAAATCCTGCTACGTTTGAAGTCTGACATTACTGGAAGGCCCCTAAATTCAGTGCACAATGACGGACTCCCTTTGTCAGCAGGGTTTCCTCCTCTCCTCCTGACCTGGGGAAACTCCAGATCCACTATCTGAAGAATGTTACATTGGCCTCATGGAAATTACAATTCCAACCCTTCAATAAGAAACACATTCAACAGCAACTAGGATTCCTGGAAATACTTCCCCATGCTAATGAGATCTCTTAATACCTTAGCTTTCAGCCAATGACATTTACCCATGCCTCTAACCTTACCTGGAGTTCTTCCCCCACCCTCACTGCCCATAGGCTAATTAGGTACTGTGTTCTCCTCCTTAAGATAGGACTATGCTACTGCATGTAAAGGAATTATCCCTATCACTCCTAGTTCCAGCAAATCAAACACACCTCAAAACCCCTCCCACTGCCTAAGGTTTATAATGTCCCTGTTCACAAAATAAACTCTCTTTCTTTCCATTCTTCCACCATGATCATCTGAGACTCACTGTTTATTTTGGGTTTGGAAAGGAAGGGCCTTCTCCCTCCCTGAAGAATTCATCACTGGATCCTCCTTCCTAAACCAGGCTCTTGCTGCCTGGAACCTGTGTCATCATGAACAGTAGACAGTGTGGCTCCTGCTACTGCTGTTGCCACCCCAGTAGCTGCCTCCAAAGATCACGAAGGCATCGGGCTTCCACCATTTCTCACATGCCCACACTGTAATGCTCACCTGCAGCAGCAGTGGATTTCTGGCTGTTCCTGAAGCAGACTCCAGACTCACCCAAGCTAAGTCAGGGTCCCAAAGTCAGTTAGCTCAGTCCAGGAGCTCTGAGCTCCTTGAAGCTGCCCAACCTGGCAGTTTAGCTAAAAGAACTATGACTTTTTGCTATGCTGTAGAGAGGGTTTGTCTTTTCTGCATGCTAGTCGTTAAGGGTTGTAACACTTGGTAGTGGAGATAATCCATTCTCCTGCCTCTCTAGGAGTTCCTATGACACATATCCCATCCCATGTTTCATTGTTTTCTGCCCGGAAACTGACATAGCCTGGGCCTTCCAGAGGAGAAATGTACACTTCCAGCTGGGTGCCTGATGAGACTTAAGCTTCCCAGGAGAGTACTGGACAAGGCCCGATCTCCCTAGAAGACACAGAACCACACAGGTGACCCTGAGGTTATGTGTGTGGGAGAGCTGGTACTGCCACTCATCGCTGAGTAGGTGGCATGGATGAGGGAGAGATACCCTCTTCTCTCCTCATACTTCACCACCTGTGGCAAATGGGAGACCTGGCCCTTGGGTCATGAGAGCAGGATAGCTAGCCTTGCCTCCCACCAGCTGCAGTGCTTGGGAGAACGGGCCTGTACTTTGCCTGGGCATCATGGTAGAGTTGACCCTAGTGGTGGGGTCATGGGCAAGCTGTCCCCAAAGAGCTGAGCACTGAGGAGCTGGCCCCACCACTTGTGTGCTGTGCAGTGGAGCAGACTAAGGAAAGATGCTCTACTCCTCTGCCTCATCCCTTGCCATATATGACAGGGAAAAGAGCTGGTCCTGGGGTCATGAGAGTGGGAAAACTTGCCATGTCTCTCACTGACTGCAATGTAACTGAAGTTTTTAATTATTATTTAACACTTATTTATTTATTACTATATTCACTTATAACAAATACCAACAATTTCTTAACTATTAATCCCACAAATTTCTATAACCCCTTTAACCTATCCACTAAACCTATTGATAATTATTTTCCTAACCTTTTAGAATGATACAGTCTCTGGGGCAGGTCCTCAGTCGTCAGGAACACAGTCTTTGTTGTAGATTCTTTTTTTTTTTTTTGGTTTTTCGAGACAGGGTTTCTCTGTGTAACAGCCCTGGCTGTCCTGGACTTGCTTTGTAGACCAGGCTGGCCTCGAACTCACAGAGATCTGCCTGCCTCTGCCTCCCAAGTGCTGGGATTAAAGGCGTGCGCCACCACGTCCGGCTAGTTGTAGATTTTCTTTATGTTTTTTTTTTTTTTTTGGTTTTTCGAGACAGGGTTTCTCTGAATATCTCTGGCTGTCCTGGACTTGCTTTTTAGACCAGGCTGGCCTCGAACTCACAAAGATCCGCCTGCCTCTGCCTCCCAAGTGCTGGGATTAAAGGCGTGCGCCACCAACGCCCGGCTTAGTTGTAGATTCTTTAACGCACTTAAAAGTCCTTTTTCTGGATCTCTCAGATGTAGATTCATCAGGGTAAGTTGGTTATTGCAGTCTCACCTTAAATAAGGTTTGATGCTTTCTTCTCTCTGGGAGACCCCAGCCCCTTCACATCAGCAACTCTGCCGCTCTACTTCAGAGTCCTTAAAGCCAGGCACAGTTTCCTTTAGGCCACTGTTCAGACAGATCAAACCCCTCTAGGCAAAAGCTGAGCCACAGGGTTTAGTCCTTGGCCTTTTGGTGTCTTGCTGAGGCTTTCTTTGCTCACCATCTTCTTTCTGATTCAGGGAGATCTGGCCATGAAATGATGGCCAGCACTTTTTTCAGCAGGACTCTGGGAGCTCTCTAGCATCAGGGGCCTCTTCTTCTTTATGGGGCTCCATGCACTGTCCTTAAATAGGAGGAACTCTGTTTCAGTTTAATTTGGGCTCCGCCCACTTAGCAGCTGAAAACAATGTAGGCCAGATACTTTGTTTCTTTAAGTCCATTAAGTCTTTCCTGTTTTCCTGACTTCAACCTTGTTTTTCAGTCCATTAAGTCTTTCCTGTTTTTCCTGACTTTATCAACCTTGTTTTTCAGTCTCTTAAGTCTCCTGTTTGTTTCCTGCTTTCACCTGACTTCAACCTTGTTTTTCCACAAGCTGATAAGCTAAATCACTCACAGCCAAGTTGATCTTCATGCCCCGAATTAAGAGACTGTATCAGATACCCCTATATGTTTTCTAAATCTAATTTAATCATTCTAACTCCCTACACTGCAATACTTGGGAGAGTGAGTCCTGCACCTCACCTGGACGGTAGGGTAGAGCTGGTTGTAGGGGAGGGGGAGTTTATGGTAAGCCTCCCTGAGTGCATGTGAGTAGGAGAGCCTGCAGGCTGACCAGTTCAGATACCTGTCAGGCTCAGATCCAGGGCTTTGAAGGTCCACCCCAACATCTGCCTCACTCACAATCTGCTGGAGTGCATAAAGAGGTCAGTCCTTCAGATCCAAAACTACAGGATCTCCATGACACAAGACAGCAACGGGATATCTGAGAGGAGTCCCACTGAAGTTCAAGTATTGATAGATTAGCAGAATGCAGATCTGATATTGACCCATTCTGGTCTGGAGATGGATTCTCTCTGAGATTCGGGAGTTCTTAGACTCGGAGCTCTGGGACTAGGCCTTTGCAGGCCTTAAGCATCTGAATAGGTGAACGGCCTGGGAAACTTTCATATGTTAATTGGTGTTAAGACCACAAAGGTCAGGAATGAAATTCAGAGACTTTAAAACTGGAAAATTGTGTACTCTGGGCCATGGTGGCGCACGCCTTTAATCCCAGCACTCAGGAGGCAGAGGCAGGCGGATCTCTGTGAGTTCAAGGCCAGCCTGGTCTACAAAGTGAGTCCAGGACAGCCAGGGTTATACAGAGAAACCCTGTCTCGAAAAAAAAAAAACAACAAAAAAACAAAAACCAAAAAACACAAAACTGGAAAATTGTATGAAGACCAGCAATCCATCAGGATCCACACTCAAAGAAAAATATCCTTTTGAAAAACCTTAGGTTAATGTTAAATGCTTGTATTATAGGTACTAAGAAGTTTTAGGTGCCAGGTTTTAGAGTTAGGATTTGGGTTTAGGATTTAGGAATTTTATAGACAATTGTTAGGTAATTGTTAAGTATTAATAAATATATGTGTGATAAATAAAAATTTACTGTTACAATGCAGTTGCCTCATATCAGACCAATAAGTCATTGTAATGAATATTTGCAAGAAAAAGTGTGGACAAAAGGGAATACTGTGGGACACACTGTTACACACTACAGCTTCCACAAAGATTTTTTTTTTTAGAGGAGAATGCAGGAGTGGAGGATGGGAGTGTGAGGAGAAAGGTAGATGAATGGGTTTGGGGTGCATGATGTGAAATACACAAAGAACCAATAAAAAGTTGTGGGTTTTTTTTTTTTTTAACAGAGAGGAATGGAGAGACGGCACAGCAGGTTAAGAGAACTGGCTGCTCTTCCAAATGACCTATGCTCAAAAGCCAGCACCCACTATGGCAATTCAAAACTGCTTGTAATGGCTGGGCATGGTGGGGCACACCTTTAATCCCAGCACTTGGGAGGCAGAGGCAGACAGATCTCTGAGTTCAAGGCCAGCCTGGTCTACAGAGTGAGTTCCAGGACATACAGGGCTACACAGAGAAACCCTGTCTCAAAAAACCTAAGAGAAGCCGGGCGGTGGTGGCGCACGCCTTTAATCCCAGCACTTGGGAGGCAGAGGCAGGCGGATCTTTGTAAGTTCGAGGCCAGCCTGGTCTACAAAGCGAGTCCAGGACAGCCAGAGATATTCAGAGAAACCCTGTCTCGAAAAACCAAAAAAAAAAAAAAACCTAAGAGAGAGAGAGAGAGAGAGGGAGAAGCCCATGTCAGACTTCAACTCTCTGCATATGGATCAACATGTAGCTCTCAGCTACTGCTCCAGCACCTGCCTGCTTGCCACCATGTTATGAAGATATTTTGCTTTTTCAGTTTATTTGCTATGAAAATCATTTAATCTAATGCTCATAGAAGCGAAGGGGCAAAGAGATCTTCCAGAAATAGATTAATGCTTTATTGATTTAAAACTTTTTAAATGCCAAAGAGACAAGTAGCACAGCTGCTAGAAAGCAATGGATTTTAGAAAGGACTGCTGGCTGGAGATGGTGGCACATGCCTTTAATCCCAGCAGGGGAAGGAAAAGGAAGCCAGCCTGGTCTACAAAGCGAGTCCAGGACAGCCAGGGATGCACAGAGAAACTGTCTCAAAAAACAAAACAAAAACAAAACCATGATTGCTGAATTAGATCAGTCTATAGAAGTTGTAACTTCAGAATGAACAAAGGAAATGACATTGGGGAAGAGTGTGGTAGGAATTTTGTTTATTTTTTAAAAAGTTGTGAGAATGTTTTGGTTTAAATGCCAGATGTGAAGCCGCTTCAGTTAAGACCACAGGTGTAAACTATTAACTGCGCCACCTTGTGAACTAGCAGGGGCATGGCTTAACCAGCTAAGCAAGTTTAACTCTGAGGACTAAATTCTGATGGATAAAAAGCCAGAGCCCTGAGAAGAGGCATGCATTACAAAGAAAGGGGCACTACAGAGAAGGGGGTACTACAAAGAAGGAGAAGGGTGCTACAAAGAAGAGGTTGCTGCTCAGTGTTCCCCCAAACTGCTGCTGGTTCATCCTACTGCTGTGTTTCCTGGTTTGTTTGCTGGACCTCTGTACTGAGACTGGTATTGCCCAAAAGGACCCGGCGACCCTAATCAGCACGAAGTAGCTGAAAGAGACATCCATCCATCACTTTCCCCTCTAGCCTTCCTTCTCTCCCACCTAGTGTTTGGGTGTTAGAAGGAAGGTTTGAAGGAAGGTAAAGGTAAAAAACACAGCAAAAATCAGTTAGCGTAATAAAACAATAAAAGCCACCTAGTTACAGAAGAGATTTTGCATTTATTTCAACAGATGAAAAGCTGTGGATTCCATCCAAATTGATAAAAATCAGATTTAACTGGGGGAGACCCCTGAAGATCTTGGCTGCAGACAAGAAAGAAATAAAGAAAACTAACAAAACATTTAACTTGTATTGTTGATTCCTCTACATGGGAACAGCTCTGAAATTGAATGAGACACAAAAATGTCTCCAGACGACAGAACTTCAGCTATGCATAGCCAAGAAATCTTGTTGGCCAGAAAATCCTCAGGACAGTCACGGATGAGCACCTGTATATCCTCTTCAGGCAAGAGTGTGGCCAGATTGGTGGCTGTAGGTTTCTCACATTGAACAAAAGGGTGGCCCAAGAGAAGTGTCTGGTACTGGGTCACACAGGCATTGTACAGCTAGCATTCTGGCATTAACTTCTTAGCTTTCCCCCAACATTAGACTAGTAGTTGTAGCCACAGCTCTTAGACAAGCAGTTCATCCTGTGGCTGCAGGGTCCAACTGTTTGGACAGGTATGTCATAGGGCTTTTCCATGGCCCCAAGGTTTGGGATAAAACCCCTTTTGTATTTTGTTGCACACACAGATGAAAAGGTTTTGAGATGTCTAGAAGTGCTAGGGCCGCAGCCTAAGACAGCTGGATTTAAAGCCTCAAATGTCTTTTGTTCAGTCTCAGTCCAGATTAGTCACCAAGTACCCGATTTGTTCTGTTGTGTAAAAGTGTTGCTATTTCCAAAAACACTGGTATCCTAAGTCAGAAATGCACAGATGAACCTGAGAAACCCTCAAGGCTGTTTTTTGGTCGTTGGTGTTGGGATCTGAAGGGTGGCAGCAATCTTACACTGAGACAGGCTCCTTTTGCCTCCCTCTTCAGGTAGCCCCTGATGTACAAGGTTGGACTTTCTGAGTCGACATTGTGTAGCCCATTCTGTAAGTCTTACAGGAGTCCCTTGGTGACTCTTTATACTCTGTTAGTTTTAGAGGATATGAGGTCATCTATATGTTGTGAGAGTATGGTCAAAAGAAACCTTTGATGGAAGGGCAAGAGGTCAGCACTTAAGTGTCTCATCAGAGGGGTGGAAACATTTTAAATCTTTGAGGCAACCTGGTCCAGGTAAGTTGTGCTCTGTAAGCTCCCTCTTTGTCCATCCAAAAGTAAAGATGGGTTGATTCACTTCTGCTAGTGAGAAGCCGAAGAATGTTTTTTTCTCAGATCCAAGACAGTGTACACCTGTTCCTCTAGGTATCAGACTCATGAAAGCGTATTTGTGTGGGACCACGGAATGGTTAGTCTTTATTTTTCTGATTTTGAACAAGTCTATGATCAGGGGTCTGAGGTTTTGTCACAGGCAGGAGAGGTGTGTTACAAGTGTATCTCAGTAAGCCAGGCAATATGGACTGCAATTTACCTTTTGGTATCCAGGGTCACTTGGTATTGTTTAATCTAGTTGGGGGTGGTTGAGTCTGGTGTTGGACCAATCCTGGGGAGACAGGTTTATGTTCTTACCCCCAGAAATTTTTGTCAATTGGAAAGATGTATCTTTTGATTGGGGGCAGGAGTTCCAGCTAAGAGATATTCTTCTGACAGAGGGCAAAACAACAAAATTTTGCTGGGTATCTGTAGTCTGTGTCTCATCAATAGAGAAGGGGATCATTAGTTTTGTTGTTGTGATTGTTACCTTTTGAGCTACCTCCAAGAACTGGGAACTATTTATACCTTTAAATTCATCTATGTTTTATAACTTTTTATCTAATATATAATAAGGCCGACTGGGTGAAAGGGCAATCTTTTTAGCAGCTGTCTTTAATTCTTCCAAAGAGGGCTTAGAAAAAAACTGCCTCCTTAGTAAGTGTTGGACAAAAGGGAAAATCCATTCTATCCTGGACGCACTATCCATCAGGTTCCTCCACAACACTCCCCCACCCAGCACAGCCTGGGAGAGGTTCCTCTACTCTTTTCAGAGAAAGGTGGGTTTTGAATTTTCCACTTACACAGGTCACTTGATAAAAAACGAAGATATAAATCAAGAAGTGGGAAGCTTTGTACTGAGTGCAGCACCACTTTACATCACACTCTACACACTTTACATCACACAACTTAAATTATGGCATTCACGTTACACCACACATTATGCTATACATCTAGAAGCTGTTTTCAATTTTGACTTATATTTAACCAAGATTAAACTATACATATCTATGTTTGACAGTAATAGTTACTCCACATAGATTAGTTATCCATAACAAATATCTAGTTTTATCCTCTACTAAAACTAGACATTTTAGTAGAGCTCTGGCACCCACCCTCTCACCCAAGTGGGCAAACTTAAATTTCACCAATAATGAAATTGTGATAACTGACACACAAATGTTTCTGGACATGCTGCAACAAGATATACAACCTATAATGTGTTATTACATAATACATTTCATCTGAACCTAACTTCCCTTGGATAGAAGATACAATGGCTAAGGGCTGGGACTGTAACTCAGTGATTGAGAACATTCCTATTGTGCATAAGCCCTGGGTTAAATCAACACTGAACATTTAATAAAGGACAGAGCAAGGCCAAATCTCTTATCTATACTGGAGTCTCCTCAGGATATATATACATTTGAAAACAGGACAGTTTGGAGGCCAAAGACAAATTTCTGAATGTGGTAAAATTCTGGAATATTCCCTCACAAAAATTTATGGTTCTGTGTTACAGATAACATTCTATATTGGCTGGTGTAGTAAGGGATAAAATGTCATGTTTACAACTTTTTGTTGTTGTTGTTAAAGGGTCTCTATACTGCCAAAGCTGGACTTAAAGTTGTATATAGCTAGGCTTGCCTCCAACTCTTGATCCTTCTGCCTGTTTTACAATTACTAGGATTCAGAAATGTACTACTACACCCAACTTTTTCTAAAACATATTCTAAATGATACAGCCTCAAATTTCTGCATATACAGAAAAATAGGACCAACAATGTAAATTGTTAATACTTTTGAATCTAGTGAGGAACCAGAAGTGTGTTGTTGAGCATTTCAAGTTTTCCATATGTATGAAAATTTTTACACACACACACACACACACACACACACACACACACACACACACACACACACACACACACATATATATATATATTTTTTTTTAGGTTTTTAGATAGGGTTTCTCTGTGTATCCTTCACTGTCCTGGACTTTGTAGACCAGGCTGGCCTTGAACTCCCAGAGATCCACCTGCCTCTGCCTCCTGAGTGCTGGGATTAAAGGCGAGTGCCACCACACCTGGCCACATGTATATTTTTTAAGTGGTTTCAATTTGGCTGTTTTTGTTAATGTGTTACCAGAAACCCACCAGAGAAGACCATTTAGAAACAGTGTATAGCCAACTGCAAGTCTTCAGTTCAGCCAACTAATGCCACAACTTTGGCTGGTACTGTGTTAGTCATTAACAAAAAATGCAAAAAGAAAGTAAATATCCCATCTAATATCATAGGAGCCACAGAATGTTAATGATGACAAGGAAGACATCTCAGATAAATCTAGCTCCATAACTGCTCTCCCTAAGTTGACTGTTCTGGGTGACTAATGACTGATGAACTAAGTTTATAAAACAAGGTGAGAGTAAATCAAGAACAGGATGGCCAACCTATTACTTCTGACACTGAAACATTCTCAACAGAGTATCTTCTCTGCACAACTGGCTTCCCACATCCTCACTGCAAAGGATTTCTTGGTGTCAAGAGTACGTGATTACTCTGATACTGACCATATCCTGGGGCAGATTAAAGTTTCCACATTCATTGAAGTCAGTCTTCCCTATATGAGTTCTTTGATGTTCAGTAACATTTTCATACAATGGCATGTTCACCTTCCTTACATGCACAGGACTCCTGGCAATTATGGATTTTTTGATGTCTTGTAAGCTCAAAATTTACAATAAAGGCGTTTTCTGAATCTTCACATTCACTAGGTTTCAGACCTAGATGGACTCTTTGATGAGCTTTGAAGAGCCAAGCTAATTCCATAAATGTTCCCACATTCCTTGCATTCATAGTGTTAGATACCACCATGGATTCCTTTATGTTGAAGGAGGGCTGAGTGCCAACTGAAGGTCTTTTCACATTCTTTACAGTTGAATTCTCCATTGTGTAGTAAAGCTGAACTGAATCTAAACATTTTCCCACCTTACTTATATTCATAGAACTTCTCACCAGCAGGAATTCTCTAATAGACAGCTCCTTCTACATTCCTTACATCATTTCACCAGTGTGAGTTGTCTGATGTACTTTAAGGTCTCTACCATGAGTAAAGTACTTCCCATATTCATTACATTCATAAGGATTCTTGTTAGTATGAATTCTAAAAGGTCCAAGAAAAATACTGATATTGAATAGCTTCCCCATATTCTTTACACTGGAAGGGATTCTCACCAGTATGGATTCTCTGATGAATTTCAAGTTCTGTTTCACAAGCAAAGTCCTTTCCACTTTCCATGCACTGAAAGAGTTTTTCATCAGTATGAATTCTCTGATGTTTATTGAGTTGGGACTTAAATCTGAAGGCTGACCCACACTGCTTACACTCAAATGATTTCTCTCCAGTATGAATCTTCTGGTGCCGAGTGAGGTATGCCAGAACAACAAAGGCCTTTCCACATTCCTTACACTGAAAGCGTTTCTCACCAGAATGAATTTTATGATGGTGCAACAGGTTTGAGCGATGAATAAAAGCTTTCCCACACTCATTACATTCATATGGTCTCACACCAGCATGAATAATCCTATGTTGAACGAGACTGGAATAACGCTTGAAGGACTTCCCACATATCTTGCATTCAAAGGGTTTTTTACTTGTATGAACAATTTTATGGTTACTAAGCTCGCTGGGAAGATGAAAAGCCTTCCCACATTCTTTACATTCAAAAGGTCTCTCACCACTGTGAGATTTCTGATGACGAATCAGAAGTTTATTGAGTCTATAGACCTTCCCACATTCTTTACATTCAAAGGGTTTTTTTCCACTGTGAATACTCTGATGTTCAGTAAAATTTGACCTTCGACGAAAGAATTCCCCACATTCCATACACTGATAGGGTTTCTCATCAGTATGAATTCTGTGATGTTCACTAAGCTGGTACTTACGTCTGAAGGCTGACCCACAGACTTTACACTTGAAAGGTTTCTCTTCAATGTGAGTTTTCTGATGTTCAGAAAGGCATACCTGAAGCCTAAAAGCCTTCCCACATACATTACACTCAAAGGGTTTCTTACCAGTATGAATACTCTGGTGCTGAACAAGGTGTGAGCCAGTACTGAATTTCTTCCCACATTCCTTACATTCATATGACTTCTCTCCAGTATGAATGTTCTGGTGTCTAGTGAGCTGTGCCAGAACAATGAAGGCCTTTCCACATTCCTTACACTGAAAGGGTCTCTCACCAGAATGAATTTTCTGATGTTGCACGAAGCTTTTGCGGCGTTTAAAAGCTTTCCCACACTCATTACATTTGTATGGTTTCACATCAGCATGAATAATCCTATGTTCAACAAGGTTGGAGACACGCTTGAAGGACTTCCCACATTCCCTGCATTCAAATGGTTTTGAACCTGTATGGATGGTTTTATGGTACTTAAGCAGCTCAGGAAGATGAAAAGCTTTTCCACACTCATTACATTTGAAAGGTTTCTCACCACTGTGAGATTTCTGATGTCTTGTAAGCTGTTGGGGGAGTCTGAAGGCCTTCCCACATTCCTTACATTCAAATGACTTCTCTCCAGTATGAACATTCTGGTGTCTAGTGAGCTGTGCCATAACAATGAAGGCCTTTCCACATTCCTTACACTGAAAGGGTCTCTCAGCAGAATGAATTTTCTGATGTTGCACGAGGTTTGAACGACGTTTAAAGGCTTTCCCACACTCATTACATTTATATGGTTTCACATCAGCATGCATAATCCTATGTCCAACAAGGTTGGAGACACGATTGAAGGACTTCCCACATTCCAGGCATACAAATGGTTTTGTACCTGTATGAATGATTTTATGGTACTTAAGCAGCTCAGGAAGATGAAAAGCCTTTCCACATTCATCACATTTGAAAGGTTTCTCACCACTGTGAGATTTCTGATGTCTTGTAAGCTGTTGGTGGAGTCTGAAGGTCTTCCCACATTCCTTACATTCATAGGGTTTCTCTCCAGTATGGATACTCCGATGCTGAGTAAGAGTTGAACTACAACCAAAGTACTTCCCACACTCTTTACATTCATATGCTTTTTCTATACTGTGAATAAGACTCTGGCAGGTGTAAGTAGGCATTTGTTCCTTGTTAGTAATCTCCGGATCAGAATCTGCTTCTTGATAATCCTGTAATCCCTTGAATGTACTATAGTTGGGGCCATTACTAAAACTAGAGCCTTTGAGGTCAAAATTTTTACTAAATTGTGTTATGCTCTGTTTGGGTAAATTCATATTGTAAGTATGATTTTCTTGAGATATATTTTCAGCATCACAATCTGCTTCCAAATCTGAAAGAAAAGAAAGCAAGAATACTTTATTTTCCTGTAACGTAACATCCATTAAATGAATGGCTAGACTCTAAAGTATTTTCTAAGAAGTGAAACGGGATCAACCTGAGTAGTAATAAGGAAAGTATATCGTAAGACAATACTCTTTACAGTAAACAGGTTGGAAACGGGAAGACATGTTTGTAGTGATAATTTTTATTTCTTTAAAAACCTAGAAATGTTATGGGAATCTTTTTCTCTTTTGGTTTTTCTGACAATGTTTCTCTTTTGTGACAGCCCGTGATGTCAGGGACTCACTTTGTAGATCAAGCCTGATGGCTGGTCTAAAACTCACTAAAATCTGTTTTGCCTCTCTCTCCAGAGTGCTGGGATTAAAGGAGTGTCCCACCATATCCAGCATATATTTCTTTCCTTTTTAAATTTTTATTAATTTATTTTACATTCCAGCTGGGTGTAGTGGCACACACCTTTAATCCCAACACTCAGGAGGCAGAAACAGGTGGATCTTCTGCGAGTTCAAGGCCAGCCTGGTCTACAGAGTGAGTCCAGGACAGTCAAGGATACACAGAGAAACCCTGTCCCCAAAAACCTTAAAAACAAAACATTTATTTTACATTCCAATAAACATTCCCCTCCCTCCTCTCAGTCCCACCCTCCCACTTGCTTCCCCCACAGCTCCCAACCTGGTACCAACTCCCTTTGGGATATCAAATCAAATCAGGACTGTCTCCCCTTCCACTGAGGCAAGAAAAGGCAGTTCTGGTAGGAAAATAGGATCTAGAGGGAGGGAACCCTGACCTAGTCAGAGAAAGTCCCTGTTCCAATTGTTAGGGGATCCACATGAGTACCAAGCAGCTCATCTGCTTCCTGTGTGTAGTGTGCTTAGGACTGGTCCATGCATGTCCTTTAGTTTTTGGTTCAGTCTCTGAGTCCCATACCATAACTGGTTATGGTATGCCTTACTTGCTCGAACAGAGAGCAGAGAATCATCTTTAACTGAAATGTGCTCAGTGCAGAATCCATATGTATGTTAATGTAAAAATGTTTAATATTTTTTAGAGCTTATATGTTTGCAAAGCAAGAGGACCAGACACCAAAAAAGACAGACAAGTAGCCCAGGTGACCCTACCTCACAGATGGCCTCATAACTGATTCCTCAAAACTGTGCATCAGGGACAATTTCAGATGGCTGTCTACATCGTCTAGTATCACACACTGTTCCAGTCATGACTTCAGGTAAGGTCTGAACTTTCTCAGCATGCAGACTGGACAGCAAAGGTTACAACTAGTTTTCTTAAGACTGGACAATATTCCAATTTTCTTGGGCCCCTAAAAAGAAAAACTACATCCCTAGTCATCAATATTAATACAGATTTAAGATTATATTTTGTTACAACATGCTAAGGTATTGTACCTATGTAAATCTTAAAAATGCAATATTAAATTCTAGTTCTTATGAAAGCTGCTATTACCAACTGCTTATGATTATTAAGAAATCCATATTAGCAGTCAGAGATTCAAACTCTTGGTCATGCTAGATATTAGTAGTGTTAATTACAGAAATATGTTTACTAGATTGACAGATTAAAAAAATAGCTAGAAAAAAAACAATAGATGTCTTCAAAACCCTCAGAGGCATACAGAAAATGGCATTTAAGATGTTTTCATTATTTTAAGAATTCTTTGAAAAAGACAATCAGCTCTGCCAGTTCCCATTTGACATGGAAAGAGACAATGAACATCAAAAAATCTCCATCAGGAGATAATTCCTACTGGGAAGAAACGCTCTTTCTCTCTCAACAGACTATAGTCTAAAGATGGACCAGAGCTTAAATGCAGGTATGTTGAGGGCCTGATTCTGCAAAGACAGAATGCGAAAATCCTTCTTATTGCCTGCTGCATAATTAAGTCTATGAGATATGCTTGGCCAAAAGGCTGAAGATGATGGACCAACAGTATTGAGAGATATTTGGGACTGTCTAGGCAGCCAACTGTCATTTTTCTATTTTGGGCACTTCCTACTCACTCAAATAATAACTTTATTCCTCCTTAAGTCTCTGATGGTGTTGAAGATTAGATAGTATATTCTCACAGTTAAACTTAAATTGTTTACAATGATAGAATTTGATTTAGATATAGATAGTACAGTACTTTATCCAAGGGTGCCAAATATACAAATGTAAATCGTACCTAATAATTTTCACACTTCTTATCACATATAGTTTATTATTGTAAGAGAAGACACTGTTATTAGACTAAAAGGGGGACATGTAGGTGTAAGGTTATTGTGTAATTCAAATGGTAATTTCTGTACCCCCTCATATCTGGTTCCAGGCCTTGTTCTGAAGAGCTCATGTCTCAATGTTATGTAAACACTATTCCCCAATTGTTCCCTGATATGCCAACAAAGCGCCTTACAGCCAATCACTGAACAGGGGAGATAGAACTGGACTTCCTGCCTCCAGGGGAGAAGAAGTTAAGGATGAGAGAAAGTAGGGGGATTCAAGAGGAGGCAGAGGCAGGAGAGAGGAGGAGAAGAGATTCAGCTGAAGCAAGAGCCACAAAGTGCAAGTTTACCTGAGATTTACACTGGGGGGAAGCCAGATTCGTTTAGTGGGTTAAGAATAGAGTAATAACTGCTCAGTCTTTGAGTTATGAAACATGGTTAACAAATAATATAGAGTCTCAATTATCTGGATGATAGCCCGGTTGAGAGGTAAACTGTGAAACTAACACAGTTATATAAAGTCACACTAACACTCCCTGCTTTTCACCTAGTATTTGGCTGTGGGTCTCTGCATCTGTTTTAATTTTCTCCAGCATATATTTCTAAGTCCAGTTGTGGGATATGGGGCTACTTCATATTATCCACAGCAAGGGACCACAATTTCCCTTGTGCTCTGGCAGGGGTGTGATTTTATGACTGCGGATTGTTTCTGCAAGTGTATGACATTTGGAATTCTAGGGACTCTTGAAAGGTACATAAATGATAGAGCTTTGAGAGGGACTGCAGCTGCCACCGCTGCTGCTGGCTGGAGCTCTTGTGGTTTGTCAAGTGCCTGGGTGCAAAGACAAGAACCCGGATATCCTGATGGCCAAGATCAAACTTGTCCAAGAAATTCAATGCCCCTAATCAGCTGGAAGTAGTCTAATGATATCAAAGCACATTCCCCTTTCCCCCCCTCTAGACTCCTTTCTTCCCTACCTAGTTTTGGGGGCTGGAAGGGTGGAATGAGGGTGGAGAAGGGTGGTAGAAAAAGGAACCCATAAAGTAGACAAAAGTCCGGCTACACATGTTTGCTTAATGAGATTATAAGGGTACTGAAATAATATTATGTGCTTATTTTCATACTATGTGAAATACATTGTTATTTTCTTACACTTATTTTCATACTACTTGAAATACACATTGTTAGCAATCAGACATTTCCACCAGCCTGGCCTCAGGGACCTAATGGCAGCAGCTCATGTCATCACCCATAGCCACTAGGTGAGCTAGGTGTGCCAGGTGCAGCAAATAAAAGGCACCAGTCACCCCAAATCTCTCTCTCTCCTATTCTCTCTCACTCAATCCCTGCTTTGTTCATTTTATCTCCTTCTCTCTGCCTCTGTCTCTAATTACTCCACTCTGAGATAACCTTTTGATCTCCCCCATGTAGCTGATCTTTACTACTTTGTGGGTTCTTCCTTTTCCCCATACTTTATTCTCCTGGTTTCACCCCCTATCACTAGAGAGTAGAGAAAAAGGATAGATAGAGAGTGGAAGAGAGAGATCTAGGAATCCAATTTCTTTACCAACCACTCCTACTAGTTTCCATTTCCAGGCTAGCCTCTTCAGTTTCTACCAACCATTCCTTCCTCAGTTCCTCAATAATCTGCTTAAACAGCCCCATTTCCCAGTTTTCCCAATACTAGCAGATCCAAATTGTAACAACTATTCTAGCCTATCTCCTCAGCACAGCTTCTCCTGGCTCACCTGTCTACTAACAATATCTTCTGCTCCAACTGCCTTCTCCTCTCACTCTACTCAATCTCCCTTTCTCAGCCTCTGATGGCTTTTTTATATCCTACACTGAAGGTCATAAGGTAAAGCAGTTCTAAGGGCTAAGACTTCTTTTTTTGTTTGTTTGTTTTTTTTTTTTGAGACAAGGTTTCTCTGTGTAGCTCTGGCTGTCCTAGACTCACTTTGTAGACCAGGTTGGCCTCGAACTCACAGAGATCTACACCTCGCCTCTGTCTGCCTCTGTCTCCCGAGTACTGACTGAGATTAAGAATTCTTAAAAGGTCAGTTGCCTAGCAACTGGGGATCTTTTAAAGGGCCAGGCACACAAGATAAATCATATTATACCTCCATTCCCCAATGAACCTCTTACACTAGATCTGTTGCCATACACCTTGGCACAGGCTTGCCAAAGGTACCCATACTTTTCCACTTCCTCCTAACACACAGTCTTTGGTAAAGGTTTCTGAACCAAATCATGAGAAAAACAAACAAACAAACAAAAACCCTGCACCACAACAAATACGTAGTAACTGTCATGTCATAATAAAACTGGCCTGGACTTGGGATTCTTTTTAAAAAAGAAAATGGTGGTGGTGGTGGCAGTACACAATTGTAATCCCAATAAAAAGAAGCCAGTGGGAGCCGCATCATGAGTTCCAAGCCAGCTAAGACTAGATTGCAAAAAAAAAAAAAAAAAAAACAAGCTAAAAGAAAAAAGAAAGAAACGGGACAGCATTCATTAGAATTTTTAAGAAGAGTAAGGATCTCCATCCAGGGAAACAGGTAGGCTAACTGAGACATCACCTCTCCCTCTCCTCCTCCAATTCCAACTCCCCAGTCTCATCCCTAACTCTGCAGCAGGCTACCTGCTGTGGCCTCCCCTTCATCCCTGCCCCCATGTCCAGTAGTTCACACAGATCCACACCTCCAAACATACTTCTCCCACTCACTGCTGTATCCCAGGCCCCAACTCCAACAGGCATTTCCTGGAAACCTGAAGGACACTCTAATCAGTAAAACAGGCAAGCTAACTGCAGATCTTCATTCTCCCTCCATTCCTCCAAATCCAATTCCCAGTCTCATCTCCAGCTCTGTACTGACCATCTGCCGTGGCATCTCCTCCATTCCCAGGGGACTAAGCAGGTCCTCGTTAAACACCTTCTTTCCTCCCTACTGTGGACTCCTCAGCTGGCCCCGCTGGCCCATCCCCATTCCTATTGGGAGTGTTAGCTCCCAATACCTAGAATCACATTTTACCTGGAACTCCCTGTGGCTGCACTTACCAGGCTCCCACAAGAATTTCCTACCAAGAAACACAGACACCATATTCTCCTAAGAACCAAAGAGAACAACAGAAATCAAGGTGTAGGGAGATAGATTAATACAAGTTAGATTTAGTAAATATCTAGGTTTCTGATACAGTCTCTTAATCCGGGGCATGAAGATCAACTTCGCTGTGAGCAATTAGCTTATCAGCTTATGGATGAAGTCACATGAAACGAGGGGAGTCTCTATGGACTGAAAAACAAGGTTAAAGTCAGGTGAAACAAGGAAAGACTTTATGGCCTGGCATTGTTTTCAGCTGCTAAGTGGGCAGAGCCCAAATTAAGCGGAAGCAGGTGGAACAAGGAGCGATCCAATTTAAGGACAAGTGGATGGAGCCCAGGAGAGCTGCGTGCTAAGGGCTCCCCATACTAGAGAGCTCCGATGCTAGCGAGTCCTGCTGAAGAAAGTGCTGGTGAACTGATGGCCTGATTTCCCTGAGGCAGAAAGAAGCTGGTGAGCAGATAAAGCCTCAGCAAGACAGCAAAAGGCCAAGGACTAAACCCCGTGGCTCAGCTTTTGCCTAGAGGGGTTTGACCTGTCCAAACAGCGGCCTGAACGGAACTGTGGCCAGCTTTAAAGACTGAGACAGAGCGGCAGATTTGCTGATACAAAGGAAATAAGTTGGCCTACAGACAGCTGAGGTCTCCCAGAGAGAAGAAAGCCTCAAGCCTTATTTAAGGTGAAACCACCATAGCCAGTTTACCCTGACGAATCTACATCTGAGAGATCCAGAAAAAAGACTGCTAAGTGCATTAAAGGGTCTACCCCAGATACTGTATTCCTGACGACTGAGGTCCTGCCCCAGAGACTGTATCCTTCTAAAAGGTTAGGAAAATAGTTGTAATAGTTATCAATAGGTTTAGTGGTTAGGTCATAGGGGTTGTAGGAATTTATAGGAATAGTAGTTAAGTAAGTGTATTTGTTATAAGTGAATATAGTTATTAATAAATAAGTGTTTAATAATTAAAAAGTACGGTTTCACCAAGGAACAAAAAAACCCACCAAACAGCTGGGCATGGTGGAGCATGCCTTTAATCCCACCACTCAGGAGGCAGAGGTAGGCAGATCTCTGTAAATTCAAGGCCAGCCTGTTCTATAAAGTGTTCATGCCAATAATCCTCAAATTATTGCTCCAAATAGAAACAGAAGGAACACTGGCCAATTTGTTTTATGAGGCCACAGGCACCCTGATGCCCAAAACCACATAAAAACCCAACAAAGAGATTTACAGACCAGTTTACCTGATGAGCATAGATGTGAAAATTCTCAATGAAATACTTGAAAACAGAATCCAAGAACACTCAAGAAAAGCTCCCATCTTGATCAAATAGGCTTCATCCTAGAGATTCAGGGATGGTCTGACATACATAAATCAATAAATGTAATCCACCACATGAAGAAAATTAATGGCAAAGCCACAGAACCATCTCATTAGATGAAGAAAAGGCCTTTGCAACATTCAACACTGTTTCAGGATAAGAGTCCTGGAGAGATTAGGGATACAAGGGGCAGACACACAACATAATAAAGGCAGTATATAGGGAGCCCAAAAGCCAACATCAACTTAAATGCAGAAAAACTCAAAGCAATAAACTAAAATTCAGAAAAAGACAAGGTTGTTCAAACTCTCCATACCTACTTAATAAAGTACTTGAAGTTTTACCTAGAGCAATCAGACAATTGAAAGAGATTAAAAGAATGTAAATTGGAAAGGTCAAAGTATCTTGATTTACAGATGATATGACAGTATAAATAATTAACTGTGAAGATTCCAATTGGGGAACTCCTACAGCTGATAAACACATTCAACAAAGAAGGTAGATACAAAATTAAATCACATCAGTAACCCTCCTATGTACAAATGACTGGGAAAGAGAAAGAAATCAGGGAAACAACACCTTTTACAATAGCCTCAACTAATATACAATATCATGGGTAACGCCATTAACAGAATTTAGACTGCTATATCCCAAAGCCAAGGCATAGCATAAACTTGCTGAGAAAGTCCTTTAAAGGCATCTATCTGTCTTGGGGCCCCAGAGTTCTGGAAAAGTGAGCAAGGCAAGAGGAGTTCAGAACCTGCTTGGAGAGGCTTTCTGCGTTGAGACTTGCCTAAGCCAAAGAGACCTTGGAGGCGAGTCTTAGCTGATTGAAAAAGCTGTCCTCAGTTTGGCAGTTGGAACAGACTGGCTTTATAAACTGGCCACAATTTGGTGGTGGAAATAAACTGGCCCACACAATGGCTAAGATCAATAAAACAAGTGACCACTGATGCAGGTGAGCATGTGGAGTAAGGGGAGCACACATCCATTCCTAGTGTGAGTGCAAACTTGTACAGCTACTACGGAAATCGGCATGTTGTTTCTTCAGTAAGGTGATTCAGATCCTGACTGACTCCATCTTGAAAAAAAATCCATTTTGTATTAGGTTTCACTCAGAGCTGACCTCCGGTTCCAGGAAAAACAACAAAATATACCTGACCTTGCATTCCAGGGGTATTCCCTAGTCATAACCAGACAGCTCTCTCTGAAAAAGCACCCAAAATTCTAAACAAACTTTCTGCTGGTCAAGCTGACAGATAATGGTATGGCAACAACAACAAGCCAATTAGGGATAGACAGGTTTGTCTGTCCAAATGTCATCTAATCCAATGCTAGACATCCCTTTCTTTGTTTAAGCCCCTATATAAACCCTATATTTTTGGAGTTTGGGGCTCTCAACTCGAACTGCTGCCTCGGTGAGCATTGGGAGTCCAAGTTCAAGCTTGAAAAAACAACTCTCATGCATTTACATCAGAGTTGGCTCCTGGGTGGTCTTTGGAGTCTCAAGAACCAGGCAGAAGAGTGAGAATCGGTCTCCCTCAAGATCCAGATATATCATTATTGGGCTTATACCCAAAGGACACTTCATATTTTCACAGAGACACTGGCTCAAAATTATTCACTGCTGATCTATTCATAATAGCCAGAAACTGGAAACAATCTAGAAGTCCTTCAACAGAATATGCATAAAGGTGGGTCTTCCACTTCAAATGATTTAATTAAGAAAAATCTCTCACTGGGCATGGTGGCACATCCTTTAATCCCAGCACTTGGGAGGCAAGAGGTAAGTGGATCTCTGTGAATTCAAGGCCAGCCTGGTCTACAAAGTGAGTTCCAGGATAGCCAGGGCTACAAAATGAAACCCTGTCTAAACAAAAGAAAGAAAGAAAGAAAGAAAGAAAGAAAGAAAGAAAGAAAGAAAGAAAGAAAGA
>CAJQZJ010026257.1:108064-124734 GCA_907164525.1 Lophiomys imhausi | reverse complement strand
AGAAAGAAAGAAAGAAAGAAAGAAAGAAAGAAAGAAAGAAAGAAAGAGAGAGAGAGAGAGAGAGAGAGAAAGAGAGGGAGAGGGAGGGAGGGAAAGAAAGGAAAGGAAAGAAAAGAAAAATCTAGCACAGGTGTACCCAGCTGCTTGGGTTCTAGTTAATCCCAGATGTGGTCAAGTTGACAACCAAGAAGAGCCACCACAGCTCCCTGTCAAGCTAGGTAGAAAGCTGTGTTGTGTGTGTGCACACTGTGATGTGGTTTCACTGGCTTGTCTGTCTATTCTCTTTGAGTCAGGGTCTCTCATTTGCCTGGAGCTTGACAAGTAAACTAGGCTGACTCCAGGAAGCCCAAGGGATCTTGCCTTTTGCACCTCCCCAGTGCTGAAGGTAGACGCATAGGCTACACAGCACGCCTTGTCTAGAGTGACTATGAAGACACAGAGTTAAAATATCTGCTATGCTTCACTGTGTCACAGCTTTCACTGGAGTTCAAACTGTCTTCTCATTGGTTCAGAGGTCAAGAGCACTGAAAGCCCTGCCAGAGGCCCTGGGTTAGAGCACCAGCAGCCACCTCTAACTCCAGCCCCAGGGGATCTGACACTCTCTCATGGCCTCTTTGGATACCTGCACACAAGTATACACACAACCAATAATAAAATACTTTTAAAGTTTTTGCTCCAGAAAAAGTAAAGAAAGTAAGAACAACTTAAAGTGATTCGTGACATAGAATCCCCTGTAACAGCTTTTCTGCAACCTTGACTTCCTTCCCAGGGTTCAGGCATGCTTTCCACAAGCCTAGGGGCTTTGAAGGAAGCTTGCCTAATCCAGGGTCAGCTATGTGGCGCCTCTCTGACCACATGCTGTGTCTGGCATTCTGGAGTCTCACCTCACACTTACTCACCTGGGCTCCGCCTGTCTGTTTCCTCTTTCACAGCCATCCAGGGCTCTTTCTCCTGCTCTAATAAGGTGATCAGATCTGGCTTGGAAATGGAACTTCCCACTTCAAAGAAAGAAAGAAATGGCACATGGTGTAGACTTCTTTTTCTTTTCTTAAAACATTTATTTATTTATTATGTATACAGTATTTGCTCTACATATATGCCCGGGCAGATCTCAATGTAGATGGCTGTGAGCCATCATGTGGTTGCTGGGAATTGAACTCAGGACCTTGGGAAGAACAGCCAGTGCTCTTAACCTCTGAGCCACCTCTCCAGCCCTTTTCTTTTTCTTTTTTTGAGACTCCGCCTCTCCAACATCTCCAGGATGTCCTGGAAGTGATATGTAGTCCAGGCTGTCCTTGAACTTACTTGATCAGCCTGCCTCTGACTCCAAATGCTAAGGTTAAAGGAGTGCGCCATCATGACCTGTCTGTACAGACTTTTAAAATACAGTCTTATTTATTAGAAAGGTCAAATTACTATATAGCTTGGAACGGATGGATCATGCCTGTGAGCCCAGCAGGTGGGAGAATGAGCCGGACCAGTCTGGAATGCATAGCAAGACCATTGTCTCAGAAAAACAGATAAAAATTCCAAAGCCATACAATACTGAGAAAAGACTTCAGAGAAGGGGGAAAATGCAACCTGCACAAGAAACCAGCTGTTTCAGAAGAGTTTTAATCTCATTCAAATGCAGATAAGGGCTTGTCACTTAAGAGGAAAGTATAATTGAGAGGGTGAGAAGTGAACCCGTAGGCTGCACTGTCTAGGGTAAACCCCATCTCTGCAGCTCACTAATAACAACAATTATTTAGCCAGGCCCATAAGACTCTATGCTCAACTTTCCCATCTAAAAACTGGGCATGGTGTCACACACATAGTCACAACACTTGATACTGAAAGCAGGCGGATGGGAAGTCCAAGGCTGGATTTAGTTTTATAGTAAGTCCATAGCCAGCCTGTGCTATGTGAGACCTGGCCTCGAAAAAAACGAAAAGTAGTAATAGTAATAATAAAAACAATAATAGCCGGGCGGTGGTGGCGCACGCCTTTAATCCCAGCACTTGGGAGGCAGAGGCAGGCGGATCTTTGTGAGTTCGAGGCCAGCCTGGTCTACAAAGTGAGTCCAGGACAGCCAGGGCTACACAGAGAAACCCTGTCTCGAAAAACCAAAAAAAAAAAAAAAAACAATAATAATAATGATGGTAAGAATACATAATAATTTAGATTGAGTTGATATCTATTGGATAAGGTTGATACTAAGATTAAATATTATATTGCAATACTTTGATGATTGTGTGACCTATACTAATACAAAATCATTATTTTTACATTTCTATTTATTTATTTAGTAATGTCAAGGATGGAACTAGAGCCTTGAGTATTCTGGGGAAGTGTTCTACCACTGAATTACATCCCCAGCCATGAAAACTGTCATCATTGTTGTTACTTATACAGCCTTCATTCGGATATACACCCCATTCTTACAGATTTGCTCAATAAAAAAGATAAACTTCCATTACAAAGAGAGTAAAGGAAGTGCTCACTGAGGGAAATAGAATGTATCTACTTCTGTTTGGACTCAACTCTATTGATTCATTACTAAGGAAATCTTAATAGCTCTTTTAATTAGTTATATAGGTACAGTGTATGTATGTGCTCATGAGGCTGTGTGCACAAGTGTGTAGGTATGCAAGCATGCATGCGTGTATAAGACACAGACCAGTGTTTAAGTATCTTCGTATTTCAGGTATTAAATGTATGTGAGGATCTTTCTTCATGTGTGATTGAGCAGCTCATACATGAATGGTGACCAAGAAGGCAAGAAGATGGCATCAGATCCCCTGGAACTGGAGTTAGTTACACATGATTGTGAGTCACCTTGTGATGCTGGGAATTGAACCTTGGTCCTCTACAAGAGCAGCTGCTTCTCTTAACCACAAAAGTTATCTCTGCCCTTGATCTATTTATGGATTTATCTCCTTATCTATTTCATTTATTTAGCGTTTTTGGTTTTGTTTTGTTTGAAACAAGGCCTCACCTTGTGGACTAGGCTAGCATGGAACTCAGTACGCATCTGAGGGTGATGTTGTACTCACAGCAATCTTCCTGTCTCACCTTCTGAGTGAAGCCATGACAGGAATCAGCCATCAAGCCCAGCTTCAACTACCACCGGAAAGATGGTACTGACTTTAATTCAGAGTGAGAAAAGACAACAGTGTAGAGGACTCATCCCCCATTCATGGGACAGATGGCCTTACCCACTGTGACGAGGTTGCTGTAGGTCTCCAACATCATGTCTCTGTATAAGATCCTCTGAGTAGCATCCAGGCAGGCCCACTCCTCCTGAGAGAACTCAACAGCCACATCCCTATATGTCACTGACCCCTGAAACCACAAACACAAGTACAGTAAAACTGGGGAAGCTTTCAAGATAGAAAGGACTCAAGCATGGGAAAGGAACCATAAGGAAATGCTCAAGACACCTGACTGTGTGAGCTCCCCCCAATAAACAATAATTGTGCACACCCTACATATCCAATAAATGTGCCTTTCCATTCCATCACATCCTTCAAGTTATACCCCACAAAAGAGAAATGTCACTGGGTTCAGTGTAAATTACCTAAGGAATACTGTGAGTCTTTAAGTTAATTATGATATCACATGATATCATTAAGATTTTTTTATCATGATAATGATTTTTATACACCATGCAAGGGTCCATAAACTTACTATGTAAGTTTCCATATTACATGCATAATAGGTTTAATCTTAATTATCATTAAAAATAAAAACAAAGAAAAAACTTTCAAAGTCATCAACATGCCTCAGGTCTTCCCTAACTCTGGAGACTATGATCACCTCCCTACCACAGCCTGGATGACCTTTCCCTCTGATGACTGAATGCTCTCCTGAGTCTCCTCAAGCAGGTCATCTTTTCAAACACATGCACCAAGGACATTCACTCTCACACCTTGGGTCATCAGCCTGAAAACACCAAAGATGTCATTCAGGTTTCCCAGGGTAGTCCAATGACACTATCACTTCAAAGTTCTGAAATCCCAAAACCCTTCTCCCTGTGGGCCTGACGCCTCCATTGCAACAAGAGTTCTCCCTGACCACAGCCAAGCAGAGAGCAGATGTGGAGGAATGTATTCAAAGAAAACTCTAGGACCAGCTGGAAAGAGACACAAACAGGAAGTGCTGTGACCTTCCAACCCTCACTGTAAAGGGCAGATTGGGCTGGAGGATTTCGGGTCCTTGGGAGCTTCAAGAGAGAAATATGGGAAGGAGTCACCTAACCTGAAAGTCACCCTATGTCAAAGAGAGAAACACCAACTTACACAGACCATGTCTTGAAAATCACAGCTGGCCATTCTTCTTCAGGCTTTCTCCCCTGGGGGACAGAAAGAAAGCCTTTCAATGGACTGTGACTTGAAGGTCCCAGACTGACACATGTCAGTATGATTTCAATGACTACTTTTATTTCTCAGGCAACCCCACTCACTTTCTCCTCTCCCACCGCTCACGGCCTCCCACACCCAAACTAGAAGCAGACAGGACTCACACAAAGCCGATCCTCTCCTAACCCCCAGACAACCCACTGCTCAAGGGGTCAATGTGGGAGTGCAGATCATAAGCATGTCTGCCTTGAAGTTCCTCCAGAAGATGCCAGCAGAAGGGATCCATCTCCCACCCTTAGATCCAACCAGCCCTGCAGCTGGGCCTCTCCTACTGTCAGGAGATCTTCCTCCTGGAATCCCACCTTTCAGGGCTGACAGGGCTTATGGCATCCAATGGCAACTCCTTCGGAAACTCAGGGCTGAAGCACAGCAAGGCTGGAGGGTGCAGCTGAGATTCTCAGGCAGTGTCCAGCATTCTGGACCCACTTTTAGTAACTGGGATTGCACACCTTGGACACTTTCCTGAGCACCTTCGCTCATCTATGACCACAGCTTATGTTGTATCAATTAAACCATGAACCTGGATGAAGATAACTAGCAATAAAACGGGATGTCACAGGACGTGAGCATGATGATGTTTGCATATTATGGGATATTTTGCACAAAATAATTTAAAATTCATCCCAGGTGTCCTAGGTCTTTTATTGTAGAACTGGGTTTCTCAGCCTCAGCCCTGCTGACACAACTGTTTTGTCCTGGGTGTGTGGGAGGACTACCTTGTGTCAACCTCTTTACTCACAAGGTCTGAGTAGCGCACACGACCCAAATGCCCTAGGGAGCAGCCATCACCAAATGGGAAACCAGTGCTGTAGCCCACCAGGTCTAAACCTTGGTTCAATACACTTAGGGATTGTTTGTTTGTTTGTTCCTTCCTCCATCTCCCATGCTGAGATTACAGCCATGCACCACCATGCCCAGCTCTCAAGTACATATCTGATAATCTTAGGATATAATACATTTTTGTCTGCCACAAAATTCACATACAAACTTTCCTTCTTTCATTATCCTTCCTTTCCTCCCACCTCTGCACACAGCAAGCTAGCCAGCTTTCCAGGGATCCCCTTATCTCCACAGCCCATCTTGTCATGGGAGGGCTGGGACTGCAGACACCCACTGCTGTATCTAGCATTGCATATTTCATGCTAGCAAGCACTGACATACTTTCATCTCCACCACACGCATTTACGCATTTCTCATTTACATAGCCATTATGCAACTCCCACTAAGGGGTGAATGGATAAAGCACATGCAGAATGACGTTCACAGACACAGTGAAATGATAATCAACCATTTACTACAATACCTTTGAACATGGAGGATAACAGTGAAATAAACTAAAGACGAAAAGACAAATGCTGGGGCTGGAGAGGTGGCTCAGAGGCTGAGAGCTGGTGTGGCTTTTCCAGGGGACAGGAGGTCAGTGTCCTCACAGCTCACAATGTCTGTAACTCTAGCTCCAGGAGGTCCTATACCTCTGGCCTCTGAGGGCACCTGTGCTCGTGTACACATAACCCCACACATAATTTTAAAGAAAAAGAATTCATCTTTAAACAAAAGATACACACCCACAATGTCACTCATTCAGAGTCTGAAACTGTTATATCACAGGAAGAAGTGAAATGCTGGTTAATGGGGTCTGAGTGGCTGGATGTGCAGCATCATGGGTGACAGTGGGAGATGTAGATCCATAAGGAAGAGAGTTGGGAAGATGCTGATCAAAGACCACAACATTTCAGCGATTCAGCAAAAGTTCAAGAGGTAGCTCGTGAAACACGGTGAATAGGAGTAAAAATTTTGAAAAGAAAAAGAGGGAAGACAGTAAGTGTAACTCACTACAAAAATGTTAGATTTAGTCATTGCAAAGAACACAAAGACCCCAAAATATCATACTGTATACAATACAAAAACATCATCTGAAAATTGAAAAAATTCTGCCCTACATTAATATTCATTTCATTTCCTTGTTGATTTGAGACAGGGTCTCACTGTGTAGACCACCTGGCCTGGAACTTGCTAAGTAGATCAAGGTATTCCTGAAGTCACAACAATCCTCCTGCTTCTTCATCCCAAATGCTAAGTACACTATAAAACCTAGATTTTTTTGAGTCATTTTTTAAAATAACAAGCAGTAATCACAGTATTTCTAACACTCCCTTGTACTGCAGATCACTGAAGAGAATGAACACACAATGAACACACAAAGCGACAACTAAAATACATCAGCCCTTACTATATGGCGCACTGCACTGACAGGCTTCACAACAGTCATTCTCAGGTTCATGACAAGCCTAGAGAGCTAGAAGGGGACAAAACCAAGACTCCAACCCGGACGCCACAGATCCACGTGCGTGCCCACGTTCAACCACAGCATTGCTCATCTGGATCCGCCCAGTATCACCCGTCACACACACACACACACACACACACACACACACACACACACACACACTGAAAATTACTAGCTCTCAAAGATGACAAGTTTGGTGTTGACACTTTCCCACTCTCGAAATCCTCAGGAGTGAACAGAAATCGTCTACCACCTCCATTCTTCCCCTGCTTTGAAAATAAGGACTTTAAGCCGGGCGTGGTGGCGCACGCCTTTAATCCCAGCACTCGGGAGGCAGAGGCAGGCGGATCTCTGTGAGTTCGAGGCCAGCCTGGTCTACAAAGCGAGTCCAGGACAGCCAGAGATACACAGAGAAACCCTGTCTCAAAAAAATCAAAAAAAAAAAAGAAAAAAAAAAAAAAAAAAAAAAGAAAATAAGGACTTTAAAGATCAAAGGCCATCTGATGTGAAATGATGCCATCTAAACAGTAATCGGTTTAGCAGATCAGGAGTTTGAAAGCCCTAATGTTAACCTTTGGAGATTCCCATCTATAAAAACTTAGAAAAGGGAGTGATTCTAGAGAGAAGATGTTAAGAATCATTGAAGCGATACTGTAAATACTAAGTGGAAAGGGAAGGGACCATGTGGTGGAGGTATCAATTTGCACGTTCCTCTTTAACTTAACTGACAATTCTATACTCTAAAACTAAAACCTCAATTCTCAAAAAGGAAGAAAGAGCAAGCTCGCTCCTGAATCTTAGACGTGCTGTTATAATGACCTCACTCTTCTCCAGCCCTCCTTTTGAATAATGGCCGATCCGGGAGCCTGAGCAAGCATGAGATTCCAGACTATATCAGATAGCATCCTCAGTGAGCCCTTTCCTTCACTTCCCACAACACTCCCAATGGCTAGAGCTCTGAGAAAGTCATGGAGCTCAACACGTACCTGCTGCCCTCCTAGGCGACCCTTGGAGGCACTTCCTGTCTCAAATGGTCCTCCCAAGCTCAAGTCTGTACCTCAAGGAAAGATTCCCTTCAGACTGCGTATCTGACTGACCTCTCCTTACTGAAGCTTGGTCCTCTGCTTCACCTCTGTGGCCGGGAGAGAAAGCAGGAGCAGAAAAACGACTGGCACAGTGGCATAGATAATGCCAAGAGCTAACGGTGTGTACACACACACAGACAGACACATAATCAACATCCATCCACCTCACACCATCGCCCACGCCCACACCCACCCCGCTGGCTCCCGCCTTACTCCGTGGAAACCGAAGCAAAACTGAAATTTCTTCCTCTTACCGGAGAGATTACAGACTCCGCATTAGCCGCACCTAGACACCAACAGGCTCTGCGCTATTTCCGGCGCGGTGGCCCCTGGGAAATACAGTCCCCGCTAGAGGAACCACCGAGAAGCGCTTCAGAGAGATCCCAGCATGCAATTTGGGCCAGCCCATCTGGGAGCTGCGCCCAGTGGATTATGGGAGTTCCCACGGTACGAGCTTAAAGGGGAGCCGTTGATCGAAACGTACTTCCGAGCTCTGCGTATAACTTACTTTCTCTTCTATGGAGCTTGCAGACGAAAATATAGAAAGTACGTTCAGATCGAGATGTAACTGAGTTGATTACGCTTTGCCTGAGACCTGATTCCACCTCCTGTGCCCTGGTTGGCCCTATGATACATTTCATAAGACTAAACTAAAGAATTGGTTGTTTTAAACGTGGGTAGTTTACGTCAGAGATTTCAGAGAGCCAGATGTTCTTAGACCTTCCAGGATTCAGTGTCCCTGTCAGCTAGATTAAAAATGTGACTGAGAAACACATGGATATGTGTCAACAGAACTGTGACCATTAGACAGTCATTTACCTCATGTTGGAGGTTGATAACTAGCACATAAAGCAATCCTAAACAAACACAAATGTACGCCTCGTTTTTGTAATTGTAACATGACACTATTGAACCTTCGCAACCACTTTTGTTGTTTCTTGTATTTACACAATTTTTCCCAGAACGTGATAGAAAACACGACAATAGACAAGATGATCCTAGTAATAAAACTGCTCACATTAAATGTACTGTAAGTTATCTAAAAGCCAAAGAATAGATTGTCACATTAGATTTGAAAGTCAGTCCCAAACATGTGTTTTACTACTGAAAATATGCTAAAGATAAATACTCCAGCAGATTCAAAGTGACCATTCTCACAATGGTCAAAATTAGTCCTAAGTCGATTTTAATATACAGGCAGATTTGGGGACGAAGAACATTGCCAGTGGTAATAAAGAGGGCAAATCATCACGTGAAAACAAACTTGGCTGGTCGTGGTAGCACATGCCTTTAATCCCAGCAATGGGGAGGCACAGCCAGGTGGTTGTCTAGGGGCTGTGCCTGGGACTATATAGTGAAATCCTGTCTAAAAACTAAAATAAACTCAGAGTATATTCCTAATAGCACAGCTTCAAAACATGAAGGGGGCGAACCTGCTAGAGCAATAAGGATGACAGCCAGATCCACCATCACATTCTCATGTTTTCTATCTCAATAACTGATAGAACAAACCCAGAAAACAACCGAGCATAGTTGATTTGGACAGCATATCAACTGTGAATGCAGTCAGAATAAAAAATGGAGACAGTTAAATTTTAATGGAATCAAGGGGTGATCTTAAACACACACCTATGGCAGAAATGCCCATTACCTGGAGATGCTTCTGTTTAAAGATTCCTTTTTTAAATACTTTTTTGGGGAAAACAAATATTTTACATATTTTCTTCTGCACTTAAAAATTAAAGACCACATATTTTAAGATATTCCACGGGCTGATTACTAGAGACTGTAGGTAGGAAGTCTCCTATTCAGACCCAAGTGACTGTTTCTACAAAGCTTTCTGCTTTGGTTTGTTTTGGGTTTTTTTCCCACTGGATTTTGGATCATTTATAAACATTCTTAGTTTTCTGTCATGTGAATGTATACCAGTCTTCCTTTCTCTCCACAGTGTAATTTGGTTGGTCTGTTCCATCTTCCCTGTGTTCATATTTTTTTTTTATCCCATATCACTCATAGAAAAAAATTAGATAATTGTCCACCACCCCTGCTATTCTGCACAGCTGATTTGTGGAATTTGTGTAAATGAGTACATAACTAGGTAGACTAATATCCACCGTAAGTGTTTCACTAGCTACAAATACCTTGAATTCCTGCTGCAGTTCTGCCCACCTGATCCCCTATCTCAGCTCTCAGCTCTTTCTGCCTTTGTCTCCTGCTGTGTGTGTGCATATCTTCAGTTCTCCTCATAAAGATGCATCTGTCTCTCTTTTCTAATATTCTTCTCTCCTTCTTCTAAAGGTGTCAGTAGCCATGTGCTGAGAAATCCCTCCACTCCCTTCCTTCTTCCTGATGGATCCTCGCTTCACCCCCACCCACTTCTAGGTCTGTGAGTGAGCCACTGAGTTCCACAATGAACACAGATTTCCAAACCTCTGCATGTTCTTATGTGGGGTTTGTTGCTGTTGCTTGGTTTTGGGTTTTTTGTTTTGTTTTGTTTTTTTTTAAGAGAGAGTTTCTCTGTGTAGCCCTGGTTATCCTGGAACTCAGCCTGTAGACCAGGCTGACCTTGAACTCACAGAGATCGCCAGCAAAAGGAGAGATTCTTAATTGAAACAAATGCCTCCATAAGATCTAGCTGTGCCGGACATGGTGTCACATGCCTTTAATCCCAGCACTTGGGAGGCAGAGGCAGGCGGATCTCTGTGAGTTCAAGACTACAGAGTGAGTCCAGGACAACCAGAACTACAAAGAGAAACCCTGTCTTGAAAAATAAAAGGGGAAAAAAAGATCCAGCTGTAAGGCATTTTCTTAATTATGGGAGGGCACATCCATTGTGGGTGATGCCATCCCTGGATAGATGGTCCTGCATTTTATAACAAAGAAGACTGAGTGGATGGAGTCCCTACTGCTCCACCCCACCCGGATGTGTTCTGGTGAAGTTCCACCCCCTCTCACTCCAATCCTCGCCTCTCAGAAAGCCTTTGAAGAGGGGAGTTGCCAAGAAGCCCAGTTCTGAATTCCTGGCACTCCTGACAGCACCCAAGATGTCCATATCTGGACATCAGTCCAGCCTGTGTGGCAGATAAGTCATTTTCCTTTGCCTACAGTTCATAGAAACCCTCCCCCCTCCAAAGATGGGGTGCAACTTCCTCTGGTCTCATTCCCTGAGGCCGGGGAACATGCCCAGGAAACCCCTGATCCCAAATAAACTTGCTTTTTCAATTTAATTTGACTTGAACTGGCTTATTTTGTTATCTGAGACAACCTATTGTCTTTGTGCCAAGAACCCCCCTAGCCTGATGGGCCCAGGTTTTACCTGGCCATGTGGAGAGAGACTGATTCTCTCCTCCTAGCTCTCTCTCCACCTGATGCAAATCTGGACTTGGTGAGTAACGGATCCCCAGCAGCTGCCTAATTTCCTGGGGCCCAGGACCCTTTGAACTTGCTCTGGTGAGTCACAGCCATGCCAAAGCTAGCCCATTTCCAAACAAAGACCGGATCTTTGTTCTAGGTGAGCCTTTGATACAGAGAATTCTTACCTGAGGTTCCCCCCTTAAAAAAAAAAAACTGTCTGATCCCAGAATATCGAGCCAGATGCCTGCCACTTCCACATTCTTGGGGTCCCCAGCAAAGGCTGGGAAGATGGGTGCTACTGTGTCTAAAATTGATCCCCAGACACCTCTTGGATGTCTGCTGCAAAATCTACCTAAATTGGGATCATCTTAGAACTTGTGCCCAAAACATCTGGTCCTACTTTGCTCTGTGGCGTGGCCACAACACACTCTAGATAACCAATCTAAGTGGCCACCAGAGAGTACTCTAGATTTTAACATTCTCTGTGATCTTGAAAATTTTTGCCAGTGTAAGGGCAAGTGGACTGAACTTCCTTATTTAAGTTCAAGTTTTTGGGAACTGCACTCCTGCCCCTCCCTCTGTAGCCAATGCTTGATGGCCCATGTCTTATTGGCCAGGCTTACAGCACTCCCAAAGGCTCTTTTATCTGGGGACACGATGCCATGACTGAGCCACATGAGTCACTGGTTCTCCCACCTTTCCCTCAATCCTACATGCTACTTCCCCCTTCTCTGAGACATAGGCCAAGGGCCAGCCTCTTCTCCCTTACCCACCTCCCCCTTCCTCTGTTTCTCCTTCCACTGCCCCCCACCCCAGGTTCTATGACCCCTGAACCCACTCCCTGGTCTCTGGCCTCACACTGGACTGCCCTCCACACACACTGGCCAAGTAGACCTCTGCTGTCTCCAGGAAATAGCAGGAGCTGAGGGACTTGTTCAAGTTCACATTCCTTTCTCTCTGCAGGACCTCTCCCAGATTGAAAAATGGCTAGGTTCCTTCTCAGTCAATCTGTCTGTTTATATTAAAGAGTTCCTCTACCTTTGCCAGACCTATGACCTAACCTGGCATTACCTCTATATCATACAGGCTTCCACCCTCACCCTGTAGGACTGTGGATGGGTTCAGGCAACTGCCAGGCAGTATACACACAAGACCCACCTAGTGGATGATATAGTCCCCATGGGTAACATGGAAATGCCAGCTACAGAACCTAGTTGGAATTACCAGCTGGGTCAAGATGGCTGCCAGAGGAGGGACATCATGGTCTGTTGTCTCCTTCAGGGTATGGAATCAGTCTCAAATAAAGTTGTTAACATCAATACACTCAGCAAAAGTGTCACAGCAAGCAGACAAAAATCGGGCCATCTTTCTAAATTGTTTACAGGAGGCCATGATCCAATATACCTGCCTGGACCCAGCTTCCCCAGCAGAAGCCATGGTCTTCACTATCCATTTTATTTCTCAGTCATGGACAGATTTTTTTTAAAAAACTAAAAAAAAAAATAAAAAACTTAAAAAGGCTGAGGATGGTCCCCAAACCCCAAAACAAGAGTTGATGAAAATGGCTTCTAAAGTCTTTAATGCCCGAGAGGAGGCACCCAAGTATTCTTGACAGGTTTGGCTACAACAGAAAGCTATGCTCCAGGCCCAGGTCTGTTTATTAAATTTAAATAGAAATTATTTAAATTAGCTAGGAATGACTAAGTGGTAGACCTTTGTTTGAAAGAGTGGGAAATAGAGAAGGGGATATCTCAGCTTCCTGGACAGTAGGAAGCAGGATTGTGGCTCTAGGTGTGTTAGGTGAGGTCATTTCCTTATAGGACAGAATTGGTGGGGGCATTTGTATGGGTAGGAGAACACTGATCCAAAGGTCTGGGGACCGAGAAGAATGGGCAGTTTACTCTGGATAGTAAATATATCCCAAGTTTCCCCCACTTCCTGTAGAGTAGACTCTGACCCAGCTTTTTTCTGTTACTTATAGCCAGAATTTATTTTTGACGTTCTTGGCAGTGGAGCATAGCAACTCCAAGGGGAAGCCAGATAGCCTCTAGGAGGGCCACGATTTTCTCTTTGTTTTTAATGTCCTTTCCCCCAGCATTGAGAATTCCTCTTTCTCTATACATATCATGGATATGTATGGTAGTAAGGGTATAGTGACTGTCTCTCTATATGACTGTGGACTTTCCTTTTCCCCATCTGACAGCCTGGATCAGATTGACTAGTTCTGCTGTCTGTGCAGAGGTCCCTGGCCCTAAGGCTCGGGCTTTATAATTTCAGTTAAAGTAACTAGTGAAGGCCCCACATACCTGGGTTCATCTTCAGTGAAGCTGCTCTCATCCACATAGAGCACTGCACCAAGAATTTTCAGGGGGATATCATCTTGAGACTGTCATGGATGAGCAACTGTAGGTCCACATCAGGCAAGAGGGTAGCAAATTGATGACTGTTGGTTTCTCAAATTGGACACCAGGGTGGTCTAAGAGTAGTACTGGGCCACACAGGCATTCAACAGCCAGTATTATGGTGTTCCGAGGATGAAGGCCTCAATGACATTGTTGGGTTCTATGAGTAGAAGATATTGACACAGAGTTAACATGTTTTTTTTTTTCCATTAGGCTAGTGGTTCCCATCACAACTCTTTAGACAAGTAGGTCGTCCTATGGCTACAGGGTCCAAATGCCGTTTGTTTAGTCCATGGCCCCAAAGTTTGGGGGAAAAAACCCTTTGTACTTTGTTCCATAAACAAAAAGATGAAAAGGTTTTGAAATGACTGGAAGTGCTAGGGCTGGTGCTAAGGTCAGCTGGTTTTAAAGCCTCAAATGCCCTTTGTTTAGTCTCAGCCCAGATTAGGCACCCAGTGTCCGATTTGTTCTGGTATGTAAAAGTGTTGCTATTTCCACAAACTCTGATATCCCATGACAGAAATACATTGATGAACCTGGAAACTCTTAAACCTGTCTGTTGGTCTTTGGTTTTGGGTTCTGAAGGGTGGCAGCAATCCTACTTCTAAGACAGGCCGCTTTTGCCTTTCCTCATCAAGTAGCTCCTGATGTACACAGTTGGCCTTTCTGAGCTGTCATTGTGTAGTCCAAGTTCTATAACTCTTGCAGGAGTCCCTCAGTTTCCCTCTATAATCCATGTTAGTTTTAGAGGGTAGGAGGAGGTCATCTATATATTGTGAGAGTATGGTCCTGGGAAGCTCCTGATGAGAGGGCAAGAGATCAGCACATCGTGTCTCATCAAAGAAGGTTGGAAACATTTTAAATCCTTGAGGCAACCTGGTCCAGGTAAGCTGTCCTCTGTAACCTCCCTCTGGGTCTGTCCATTCAAAAGCAAAGATGGGTTGAGTCACCCATCTTTCAGGTCCAAGACAAGTGTGTACCTGTTTCTCTGGATATCAGACTCCTGAGATTGTGTGTTTGGGACCACATGGTGAATAGTCTTGACTCTCTTAATTACTTTTCTCAGATTTTGGACAAGTCTATGATTAGAGGTCCTAGGTTTTGTCACAGCCAGGAGAGGTGTATTTCAAGTCTGTCTTGATAAGCCAGGCAATATGGACTGCATTTTACCTTCTGGTTTTCAGTGTTACTGGGTATTGTTTAATCTGGTCTGGGGGTTTAATCTGAACTGGTTAGTTAAGCTTGGTGTTGGACCAGTCCTGGGGCATTGATTTCTGCCCTCATCTCTGGGAATCTTTGTTGTCAATCTGAAAGATATATCTTTTGATTGGTAGCGGGACTTTCAGCTAAGAGATATTCTTCTGACAGAGTGCAAAACACCAAAATTTATCTGGGTATCTGTAGTCTGTATCTCATCAATAGAGAAAAGGGTGGTAGCTTTCAGTTTCTCCAAAAGTTCTTGTCTCTCAACCAGATTTGTTTTTTTTTTAAAGATTTATTTTATTTATTTTATGCATATGTGTGCTCTATCTGCATGTACACCTGCATTCCAGAAGAGGGCACCAGATCACATTGTGGATGGTTGTGAGCCACCATGTGGTTGCTGGGAATTGAACTCAGGACCTTTGGAAGAGCACTAGGCAGTGCTCTTAACTGCTGAGCCATCTCTCCAGCCCCCAGATTTGTTGTTAAATGCATTTTGAGCTACACCCAGGAACTGGGGCCTATTTATACCTTTGAATCCATCTATGTTTCATAATCTTTTTCTTTTTTTTTTGTTTTCTTTTTGGTTTTTCGAGACAGGGTTTCTCTGTTTAACAGCTCTGGCTGTCCTGGACTTGTTTTGTAGACCAGGCTGGCCTCGAACTCGCAAAGATCCGCCTGCCTCTGCCTCCCAAGTGCTGGGATTAAAGGCGTGCGCCACCACCACCTGGCTAATATATAGGGCTGACTGGGTGAAAAGGGAGATCTTTTTAGCAGCTGTCTTTAATTCTTCTAAAGAGGGCTTAGAGAAAATTGTCTCCTTGGTTGGAAAAAAGAGAAAATTTATTCTATCCTGGCTATACTATCCATCAGTGTACCCTACGACACTCACCCACACCAGGCACAGCCTGGGGGAGGTTCCTCTACTCTTTTCACAGAATGGTGGGCTTTGAGTTTTCCAGTTACAAAGGTCACTTGATAAGAAGGAGACATAAATCAAGAAAGAAATGGGAAGCTTTATACTGAGTGCAGCTCCACTTATACCACACAACTTAAATTACAGTATTCATGTTACACCACACAACATTATTATGGTATCCATTTAGAAGCTGATTTAAAATTTTTTTATATTTAACCAAGATTAAACTATATGTATGTATATATATATGTTTGACAGTAATAGTTTCTCCACATAGATTACTTATCCACAACAAACTAGACCTTTTAGTAGAGTATGATTACCCATCATTTTCCCCAAATGACCAACTTAATTTCATCAATAGTGTGACATTTGACACATAAATGTTTCTAGACAAGACATACAATCTACACTGTGTTCTCACCCAAAATATTTCATCTGAACCTAACTTCCCTTGGATAGAAGATACAATGAGTAAGAGCTGTGAATGTAGCTGGGTGACTGAGCACATTCCTACTGTGCACAAGGCCCTGGGATAAATAAACACTGAACATTTAAAAAAGGAAATAACATTTTTTAGTTTTGGAAGCTGCAGGCCCTGCACTTCCTATATAATCAGATATATTTATCCCTCTCAGGTCTCTGAGGTGGTTGAAGAATAGATAGCTAGAGTCTCATAGTTAAATTTTGAGTTGTTTATGAATCAAGAGGGTGTTCTGGATCTAAGAAGATATTTTTAAAATTATGAGGCAAGTTAGTATGAAAGCTGAGTTAGATATAGAACTTTAAACTCATGGAGATGGTTAGATAGTAGAATGTTAAAGTCAGGTGCCAAATACATATGGACTGGACATTGGGAATGTATGCTAAGCCATATAACTCTTATAATCGTGGCCTATTTATTATTTCTGTTGTTTTGTATTGTATTTATAGTTATAAGAAAAAGAACCATTATTTGGACTGAAAGGGAGAACTGTTGGGGGGAAAAATAAATACCTTAAACTAAAAAAAAAAAAAAAA
>CAJQZJ010026257.1:72633-107964 GCA_907164525.1 Lophiomys imhausi | reverse complement strand
GGAAGAGGATGGTGGGGCTGAGGGGGATGAGGGTGGAAGGGTGGGACTGGAGGGGGGAGTAGGGAGGGGATTGTGATTGAGATGTAACTTGAAGAAATAAAAAATAAATTATTAAAAAAAAAGGAAATAACAAGACCAAATATATATCTATATTGGATTCTCCTTAGGATGTATACATTTGAAAACATGACAGTAAAGGAGGACAATGAAAAATTTCTGAATGTCATAACATGCTGAATAATCCCTTAAGTGTGGGGAGTGTCAAGATAAGCCTTATGGAGGCCCATAGGGAATGGCAAGTGAGTTATCAGTGGCTCCTACAGCTTCTCAAACAATTCTGATCCACTGCACAGTGTTGCTCTACTAGGGACTCCGACCACACTAGTGAAGTCTCAAAATGGATCCGAGGCTAAGGTGGAACGAACTGACTTTATAAACCAGCCACAATTTGGTGGTGGAAATAAACCAGCCTTATGAACTGGCAAAGTAAAGTTCAAATGGACTTTAAGTTTAAAAGATACTACCTGATGGGACTGCTGTAAACCAAGTCACCCTACACAGACCTACATTAATATTAATATTCTTTTTAAGAAAGTTTAGTTCTTAAAATAGTTAAGTTAGTTAAGTGTTTTTAGAACGGTATTAGAGTGTTCTTAGATATTAAGGTGTTCTTAGATCATAGATGATAGATTATAGGGTTTAGGTTATAGGATTTAGGTATTTTATACATGATTGATAAATATTAATGAAAATAAGTGTTGATAAATAAAAATATCCTGTTACAGTAGGTGGGTTTCTTTCTCTCATAAAAAAACTTACACATGCCGGGTGTGGTGGTGCACACCTTTAATCCCAGCACTCAGGAGGCAGAGGCAGGTGGATCTCTGTGAGTTCAAGGCCCGTCTGTTCTACAAAGTAAGTTCAGGATAGTCAAGGCTAGACAGAGAAACCCTGTCTTGAAAAAAAAAAAAAACAAAAAGAAAAACCAACCAAACAAAAAACCCCAATCATTTCTATGATAACTCTCTCAAACTATGTCCTTGTATGCTGGCAGGAGAGATCAGGAACGAGCAAACTTGGGAATGGGTTGCAATTCTCACACAGAAAAAAAGAGATAGAGAATGAGCTTCCACCTTACTTTCCCCTCATAGTTATACCCATTCTTAGTTGCCTATGGGGATCTGTCATAACTCTTTGACGTTGGTGGCCTGGAGAGACAGAAAAAGCTGGGGACTCTGCTGGCTCTGTAGATAAGGACCCAGCCAAACCAAAAGTAATTTCTCTATACTCCGAGTTGGGTTAATGTGGTGAAACTGAGACTGAAGGAGAATCGCTGCCAGCATACCCACGTGGCACAGCCTCGAAGGGAATGGCAGCAGCTTTCTGTTCCCCTGTAGGTTGAGGGAGCGGCCTCCCATGTAAATCCTTGGGCAGCCCTCTCTAATTCTCCTGTGACACCTTATGTTGCTCCTCTATGAGGCTATGTTAAACCCTAAAAAGGGCGGCTCTTCTGCCACCCAAGCTTTCCTTGTAATTCTCCAGCCTCAGGGTGGCAACAACCCTCCTCAAAGAGTATGGGAACCCCATTCCATAAAAATGCTGAAAATTTTTAGAAAAGCAGTTAGTGAGAATTGCAGGGGTTGATAGATTAATATAAGTTAGATTTAGTGAATATATAGGTTTCTGATACAGTCTCTTAATTTGGGGCATGAAGATCAACTTCGCTGTGAGCAGTTAGCTTATCAACTTATGAAGTCATGTGAAAAGAGGGGTGTTTCTTTAGACTGAAAAAAAAGGTTGAGGGCTGGAGAGATGGCTCAGGGGTTAAGAGCACTGGCTGCTCTTTCAGAGGTCATGAGTTCAATTCCCAGCAACCACATGGTGGCTCACAACCATCCATAATGAAATCTGGTGCCCTCTTCTGGCCTGCAGATATACCTGCAGACAGAACACTGTATACACAATAAATAAATCTTTAAAAAAAAAAAAAAAACAAGGTTGAAGCCAGGTGAAACAAGTAAAGACTTTATGACCTGGCATTGTTTTCAGCTGCTAAGTGGGCAGAGCCCAAATTAAGCTGAAGCAGGTGGAACAAGGAGCGATCCTATAAAAGGACAAGTGGATGAGCCCGGAGAGCTGCGTGCTAAGGGCCCACCCCCATACGAGAGAGCTCTGAGAGTCCTGCTGGAGAAAGTGCTGGTAGACCAATGGCCAGACCTCCCTGAGGCAGAAGGAAGCTGGTGAGCAGAGAAAGCCTCAGCAAGACAGCAAAAGGCCAAGGACTAAACCCTGTGGCTCAGCTTTTGCCTAGAGGGGTTTGACCTGTCCTAACAGCTTTAAAGACTGAGGCAGAGCGGCAGAGTTGCTGATACAAGGAAGTAAGTTGGCCTACAGACGGCTGAGGTCTCCCAGAGAGAAGAAAGCCTCAAGCCTTATTTAAGGTGAGACTGCCATAGCCAATTTACCCTGACGAACCTGTGTCTGAGATATTCCAGAATAAAGACTGCTAAGTGCATTAAAGAGTCTACCCCAGAGACTGATTTCCTGGTGACTGAGGACCTGCCCCAGAGACTGTATCCTTATCAATAGTTTTAGTGGTTAGTTCTTAGAGGTTGTAGGAATGTATAGGGGTTGTAGGAATTCATAGGGGTTGTTAGGAATTTGTAGGAATAGTAAGTGTATTTGTTATAAGTGAATATAGTTATTAATAAATAAGTGTTTAAAAATTAAAAAGGTTGGGTTACAGGTGGTGCCCAACAAGGTAGGACATTATGGGTAATTTGGCTTTCAAAACTGTAGAGGAAACTGCAAATTTTGAAACTGTGGAACCGGTGGTTGACAAAATGGCAATGTTTGCAGCTGAATTCTGTCCTATTTTCCAGTCAGACCGATGTTTAATATTGTTTGCTTTTTCCTCTTTTATTGGCTTATCATAAAGAAGTCAGCCTCACAATTAGAAAGTTTGCAAATGCAGATTGAGGAGCTGAAGAAAAAATTGCCAAAGATGGTAACTCCAACTAGTAACTTGGTTGAAACAGGGAAACAGGAGGAGTTGCAATGCATGGTGCGGCCCCGTCCTGCACCTTGTACTTTCCTATCTAGGTCTCCAAAGCTGTTACATGAAGCAGCGACAGCAGAAGATCAGGCAAGTAATGGTGTGAAACCAAGTGCGCCCTCAGAGGAGCCGCTTGGTACTTCACAGGCACCATCAGCTTTTCCGGTAATTTATCAAAATAGGCCTGGTGTTAATGAAGGTGAACCCAATCCAGAATTAACATGGTATCCAATTGATATGTTGGATTTGAAACGATTCAAAGAGTGTATTGTGTCTTATGGTATCCATTCAGACTTTGTCAAGCAAATACTTAATAACTGGGCAATGAGCCATAGAGTCATTCCTCAGGATTGGAAGGGACTGGTGTCAGCTGTGCTGGAAGGTAGCCAGCAATTACAATGGTTTTCATGGTGGAGACATGAAGCTACAAAGTTAGCACAACAAAATATGGAAAGGGGAATAAATGTTACAACCGATCGAATACTTGGTGAGGGACAGTATGCTGACTTAAGGGAACAAATTCATATGGATGATACTGTAATTGATCAAATCTGTAATACAGCTTTAAGGGCCTGGGACAGGAATACAGAAACTGGAGAAAGATATGTTTCATATATTAAGGTTAAACAAGGTCCGGGAGAAATATTTACTGACTTTTTACAAAGGTTGACTTCAGCTGTGGAGAGAGATGTACCAAATCCTGATATCAGACAAGAGTTAATAAATACGTTGGCCTTTGAAAATGCCAGTGTCCAATGCCAAAGGATAATTAGACCATTAAAGGCTCAAGGAGCCCCAATAGACGATTGGATAAGAGAAACAACTGATATTAGTTCTCAAGAATATCAGGCTAATATTATAGGACAAGCCATTGCTAGGGGTTTTAATGGATGCTTTAAATGTGGTGAATTTGGTCATTTCCAAAAAGATTGTACAGCTACAACTCCATAGCTCAAACTGATTTCAGAGCTAAAAATAACAGGTATCATGGTTCTACAGAACGTGGTCATAACTGGGAACAAATGGTTTCTGATAACAATGGAAGGTCAAGGTTTCCAGGTTTTTGTACTAGGTGTGAAAGAGGTAAACACTGGTCCTGGGATTATAGATCAAAAACAGATGTTCCCCTTGCAGGGAAATGAGGGGAGGGGCCTGCCGGTTCAAGGCCCCAAATCAAAAAACCTGAACCGTCGCCTGTCAGCCACTCAGAGGGAAATAAGGAATCAGGAAGAACAAAATTAAATGTGGTCGATCTTTTGCATGCTAATGAAGGCAATGCAGCTTTAGATCTGGCCACAGACAAGTCCATAACATTATCCAAAACAGATGAATGTTATACGTTGACCACAGGCATTTATGGTCCTTTACCATCAGGGAAAATAGGTTTAATCTTTGGAAAAAGGGGATTCACTTGTCAAGCGTTTTTTGGTACATCCAGGTGTTATAGATGGAGATTGTAAAGAAATTAAAATTATGGTATCCATATGGAAAAAGGTGACGATTAAGGCAGGGGATAAAATTGCTCAGCTGCTGTTGTTTCCATATGCTAAGGGCAAGTCTGCTCCAATACAAAAAACAAGAGCATTTGGGAGTACTGAAAAAGGTGTATTTTGACAAATGATGTTGAATGACCAGAGACCAAAATTAAAAGTACGAAAGAATGGAACTGAAATGGAAGGATTGGTGGACACAGGAGCAGATGTCACTATTCTATCTTACAATTCTTGGAATATAAAATGGCCACTTCAAAAGGTCCCTACACATTTTATTGGGATTGGTAAAGTATCCCATGTCAAACAAAGTGTACAATGGATTGAATGTGTTGGACCAGAAGGGCAAAAAGCAAAATTAAGACCTTATGTGGCTGACATACCTATAAATTTATGGGGAAGAGATCTTCTACAACAATGGGGTACTCAAATTAATATTCCTGCAATCCCAGAAACAGCAAATGATGAAATGATGGATGTACAGGTGGAAGGTATTGGTATGGGTACTCAAGAGCAATCACAAGTTGTGTCCAGTGTCCAAACACAGGACACCCCTGGCATAGAGTTTCCAAATTTATACTAGGGGCCATTGCTGAAATTCCCTGGCATAGAGTTTCCAAATTTATACTAGGGGCCACTGCTGAAATTCCAACAGCCCTACCCTTGAAATGGCTATCAAATAATCCGGTATGGCAAGAGCAGTGGCCTATAACAAAGGAAAAATTGGAGGCTCTTGAGCAATTGGTAAAAGAGCAGCTGGAGGCTGGTCATATAGAAAAGTATACCAGCCCATGGAATTCTCCAGTATTTGTGGTAAAAAAAGAAGTCAGGGAAATGGAGAATGGTAACAGATTTAAGAGCTGTGAATAAAGTAATTCAGCCAATGGGTCCTTTGCAGTCTGGTATACCATTCATTACCTTCTTTACTACCAAAGTCATGGCCTTTAATAGTAATTGATTTAAAGGATTGCTTTTTCACAATTCCGTTGCATAAAAGTGATAGGGAAAGGTTTGCTTTCTCTGTACCTACTTTTAATAATAGTAGGCCAATAAAGAGGTATCACTGGAATGTGCTACCACAGGGAATGTTGAATAGTCCAACTTTATGTCAATATTTTGTACAAAAACCATTGGAAATAATCCGTAGGCAATTTCCTCAATCTATTATTTATCATTATATGGATGATATTTTGTTGGCTGATTCTGATGCTGGTATTTTAGAGAGATTATTTAAGGAAATGCAGAAAATTCTACTGTGGGGGTTACAAATTGCTCCTGAAAAAATACAAAGAGGAGATTCAGTCAACTATTTGGGTTATAAAACAAGTCAACAAAGAATAAGATCGGAAAAGGTACAGATCCGTAGAGACCAACTGAAAACTCTTAATGATTTTCAAAAATTAATGGGAGATATTAATTGGCTGAGACCTACCCTTGGATTAAGTATGAGTTAACTAATTTGTTTCAGACATTACAAGGGTATTCAAATCTAAATAGTCCAAGATGTTTAACTGCTGAAGCAGAAAAAGAACTACTTCTTGTAGAACAAAGATTACAGGATGCATATGTAGATCGAATTGATCCTGAACTTGATTGTATTTTTGTCATTTTACCATCAACTCATTCTCCTACAGGATTTATTATGCAATGGGAAGATAGTATTATGGAATGGATTTTCTTACCACATAAGCAAAGTAAAAAATTAAAGACCTACTTAGAAAAGATAACAGAATTAATTGTGAAAGGTAGCATAAGATTACGTCAATTGTCAGGAATGGACCCAGCTGAAATAGTAGTGCCTCTTCCTAATGCTGAGATTAGGTCCTTATGGGTAATCAATGAGGATTGGCAAAGAGCCTGCAGTAATTATTTAGGAGAAATTAACAACAAATTTCCAAAAAGTAAGCGCATACAATTCATAAAAAGAACTAATTGGATTCTTCCACATATTGTAAAAGGAATGCCAATTCCTGATGCACCAACCTTCTATACTGATGCTAACAAAATGGGAATGGCAGGTTATAAAACAGACAAAATCAGCAAGGTAATCAAAAGTCCGTATACATCAGTTCAAAAAGCAGAATTGTATGCAATCCTTATGGTGTTGTTAGATTTTTCTGAGCCCCTTAACATAATTACTGATTCTCTATATGCAGAAAGAGTTATGTTGAATATAGAAACTGCTGAATTCATTCCTGAAAAGTCAGAATTAACTTCTTTATTCAATTACAACAGGTCATCAGAACTAGAAATAACCCATTATATATAACTCATATTCAGTCTTCATACAGGTTTGCCAGGTCCATTGGCACAAGGAAATGAGGAGATTGACCAATTACTAATAGGAAATGTGCTAGAAGCTTCCAAATTTCATGAGAAATATCATGTTAACAGCTCAAGTTTAAAGAGAAAATTCTCTATCACTTAGCAACAAGTCAAAGAAATAATTAAAAAGTGTCCTACATATTCTTTTTATAACCAAATTCCATTACCTACAGGTAGTAACCCTAGAGGTACTAAAAAGAATGAGATTTGGCAAATGGATGTACTTCATTTTGCAGAATTTGGAAAACAAAGGTACGTACATCATACCATTGATACATACTCAGAGTTTCAATGGGCAACTGCTTTAAGTTCTGAAAAAGCTGATTGTGTTATCACACATTTATTAGAAATAATGGCATTTATGGGTGTACCTGCACAAATTAAGACTGATAATGCTCCTGCATATGTATCTAAAAAATGAAGCAATTCTTTGCCTATTATAATATAAAGCATATTACTGGTATCCCACACAATCCTACAGGACAAGCAATTGTAGAAAGAGCTAATCGTACCTTAAAAGAGATGCTTAATAAACAAAAAGGGGAAATAAGGAATCCCAGGGACAGATTGCACAATGCTTTACTAACACTGAATTTTTTGAATGTCGGTGAAAAAGGTACCACTGCAGCTGAGAGACACTGGGTTATAGAAAAAAACTGAGGAACTAAATCAACCAATATACTATAAGATATTTTGACTTTAGAATGGAAACCTGCACTAGTTTTAAGATGGGGACGTGGATATGCATATGTATCTACAGGAAATGAGAAAATGTGGTTACCAACAAAACTTATAAAGATTAGATCTGACCAGGGAGAGCCTTTTAATAGCTGAGACATAAATGTCTTCCTATGGTAAGTCTGATGTTCATAATATTCCATTCTTTCATTTAGCATGGATGGAGTTTATGCTTCAAATGGACTTACAAAATTAATCTATGCCTTTCTCCTCCTTAAACTTAAAGAAAAAAATTTATTTTCAGAGCCAAAGTCTGAATGACAATATCAAGACAAATAGGCCAAATGATTCAGCCTAACAGACTGCTTCAGTTACTTAAAAAAGAAAGAAAACAAGCATGCAAATCAACTTTAAAAAGGGCTAGGCCGAAATGCTCGATCATATAGAGACTAGACAACAAAAACCTATCACTGGCTATCCTGGGTATTGGCCAATATCTCCATTTTTAAAGGGTGCCCAAAAAATATTTTCAACTTCATTCCCAGGAGGTGGAATGAAAATTTTTGGTTGTCATATCTTATGTATTGTGATTGTCTGTTGTTCGTGATGTTTGTGATGAATGGCATAAGATGAATTTGTCATTTGTGATGAATGGATATAATGAATGGAACAGTAAAGATTGGAGTGGCATGGTCAGGTTTTTCCTCCGAATCTTCCCTTTCAGATTCTATTGAGAGATCATCTTGGAAAGCTGTTCTACTTCAGCTGGAGCACTCTGGACATCATGGATTCATATGGTTACAGTGGAGAAAAAAATATATATGGGTTGGAGTTAGGGATTTTTTTTCTTTCTCTATTCCTCATCTCTCTCTTTAAAAAATATTTTGTTTATATTGTTAGAAATTTAAGATTCTTTTTATTGATACATGTTTAAAAATGTTTTGTATATAATAGAAATTAAGCTTATTTATAAGAATTTAAAATCATTTTGTTTGCTTATCTTTTGATTGTCAAAAGATGTAAATACAACTATGTATTGTGAGAAATTTGAGGTTATTTTAACTCTTGCTATAATGTACATTGATGAAAATTTAAAGTTATTGTTTATGTATTGTACATAGACAATTTATTTACATTGTATATGTAGTTATGCTTGTAGATTTATTTATTTTATAAGAAAGGGGACATGTAGGGGTTGATAGATTAATATAAGTTAGATTTAGTGAATATATAGGTTTCTGATACAGTCTTTTAATTCGGGGCATGAAGATCAACTTCGCTGTGAGCAGTTAGCTTATCAGCTTATGGATGAAGTCAGGTGAAATGAGGGGAGTCTCTTTGGACTGAAAAACAAGGTTGAAGCCAGGTGAAACAAGGAAAGACTTTATGACCTGGCATTGCTTTCAACTGCTAAGTGGGCAGAGCCCAAATTAAGCTGAAGCAGGTGGAACAAGGAGCGATCCTATTTAAGGACAAGTGGATGAGCCCAGAGAGCTGCGTGCTAAGCCCCCCGATACGAGAGAGCTCCGAGAGTACTGCTGGAGAAAGTGCTGGTAGACCAATGGCCCAATTTCCCTGAGGCAGAAGGAAGCTGGTGAGCAGAGAAAGCCTCAGCAAGACAGCAAAAGGCCAAGGACTAAACCCTGTGGCTCAGCTTTTGCCTAGAAGGGTTTGACCTGTCTGAACAGTGGCCTGAACGGAACTGTGGCCAGCTTTAAAGACTGAGGCAGAGCGGCAGAGTTGCTGATACGAAGGAAGTAAGTTGGCTTACAGACAGCTGAGGTCTCCCAGAGAGAAGAAAGCCTCAAGCTTTATTTAAGGTGAGACTGCCATAGCCAATTTACCCTGACGAACCTGCGTCTGAGATATTCCAGAAAAAGGACTACCAAGTTCATTAAAGGGTCTACCCCAGAGACTGTTCCTGGTGACTGAGAACCTGCCCCAGAGACTGTATCCTTATCAATAGTTTTAGTGGTTAGTTCTTTGGGGTTGTAGGAATTCATAGGAATAGTAGTAAGTGTATTTGTTATAAGTGAATATAGTTATTAATAAGTGTTTAAAAATTAAAAAGGTTGGGTTACAGAGAATGGGTTACATTCACTGTTCATTAGTCAAAGCTTTAAATCTCTGGCCACCACTGTAAAAATCCATCCCAGGAGCCGGGCAGTGGTGGTGCACGCCTTTAATCCCGGCACTTGGGAGGCAGAGGCAGGCGGATCTTTGCGAGTTCGAGGCCAGCCTGGTCTACAAATTGAGTCCAGGACAGCCAGGGCTATACAGAGAAACCCTGTCTCGAAAAACCAAAAAAAAAAAAATCCATCCCAGGACTAGACAAATATTATGTGAGCAATCCTATCTGTATGGCAGTTCCTTCCATGGAAATCTGCATTCTATGATGAGGAAAAAGTCCTCAGTCAAGGAAACTTGGCTCAAAATGTTCAAATCCTTTCTGAGGCCTTCCAGGGAGAAAGTATTTATGCTTCCCCTGCTACTCACATGTTAGGCTCTCCTAACTATTTTGATCAGGTGTGCTTGTGCGCAGTGTGGGCCATACATAAAACTACCAAAGGTGCCACAGTACTACTCAGTGGGTTAAAACAAAAACCAAATGAACACTTTTCTGACTTTGTCACTCAGCAGGCACAAAATTATGCAGCCACGGGTGCCTTAACAAAAGTACTTGTATGGGAGTGTGCTACCATGGAGGCACATAGAGCCATTGCTGTGGAGTGGAGTAGAGAATTGGAGGACTGGATTGGATAACTGCCACTAGAGACTTCGGTACTACCTTCAATCAGACAGAAAGCTTGGCAGCTGCTCTAGCTATGCATTTAAAATACAGGACACTTGAGGTAAAAGCAAGGCAGGATGTTGGACATGTGGGGCTCAGGGCCACTCTGCCCATCAGTATCCTAATAAGATGAAAGACAAAACTGAAAAATGTCCCCTATCTGCCCAAAATGTAAGAAAAGGTTCCACTGGGTGAAAGACTGCCTCAAAGATAGGTGGGGGCAACTCCATTCCTGCAATTAAGGGGAAAACCCACAAAGATATTATGGATAATTCCTGTTAGTATACATCAGGCCTACCTTTAGTTGAAACTAGAGGATACCATAATTGGTATTATTGATACCAAAGCAGAGAGAACTTGTTTAAGGAAGGAGGAAACGCCTACTTCCTGGAAACTCTGCCCTGGACAGCATGTAAAGGGCAACAGTGGCCTGACACTGTCTTGCCAAACAGCTCAGCCAATCACATGGTGTGACAATGATGGTAATCAAGGAGCAATTACACCCCTCATGCTGGTAGACCTTCCCAATAACCTCTGCGGAAGAGAGGTCTTGGAAGATATGAATATAGTCATTACCACAGACAATAAAGCCTTTTATGATGACTGCATCATTCAAGACAAATCAAATATAAGACATTCCCAATTCTAGAGGCTGTCGTTTCTGAGGAGTTCCATTTCCTCCTAACCCTGCCCATCCAGATATATCCTACCTTTGTGACACTTGAAACTTATGTGGAGAATGGAACGTTTGCCCTGAGTAGGAGCCTCAGTATTTGGGATGTCTTTCTGTGGATAGACCCAGATCTGTTCCAGTTGCATCCCGTGCCTTTTTCTGGGGGTACTTTTACCAACAGTCTAACTGATTATGCATGCTCTCCCACGATTTTTCCAATGCGACCCCAATCCAGAGGGTCGCTGGCCCCTCTGCTCTACTTGGGGAACCCTCTACCTCTGTGGCCCTTTGCCTTGCATGCATTTTAGGCCTTTTGTATCTATTCTTCTATGGTTCCCTTTTTGTCTTTCAGTGAGGGTAGTTGGTTGCTCAACAGGACCTCCCATGGAACACATGCACCATGTCTGACCTATATTGGTCACCCCTGTGTCAAGCTCCCCGTCTTTTCACTCTTCTAACACCTCCACCTAAAATTGTTCTGTACAAAATTGTACACTTCTCCTCTGCTGGAACCCAATTAGGGGTAACTCCCTCCTTGCTCTTCAGGGGGCCACCACTGGCTTGGATTTCAGTGAACACCACTGAGGGTCGGACTGAGGAACTATCTTTGTCAGGGCAGACCTCCTTTCTGGCTCATACCAAGAGATTTTGGTGTATCTGCTATTATTGCTGCTATTGCAAGGGGTGCTTACCACAGCTATGGCCACCACGACAGTGGTGATTGCCTTGGAAAACTGTTTAGACAGCAGACAGTCAAAATGACATGGTGCAGATTTACAGCCTCTGCTCTTGATAAACAGACACAACTCAGATTCTTCAGTTGGGGATCCTTAACCTCCACCATCAAGCGGGTCTGCTACAAGATGATGTCAGTCATTTATGGGATCTTGCACATGTTGCCTGCAATCCTAGGTATACTGCTGTTTGGACTCAATATCAAACACACCTCAATAGTAGTGCCATACAACTCCAGCACGAATATATAGAAGGGTCCTGGAATACATTCTTCCTTTCTCTCCTTTATAAGCTCCATCAGGAGATAGTGGCTCTAAATATCACCAGTGTGGATATAGTTACCCTATCTGATCTGGGACATCTCCTCCAGGATGTAGCTTCCAAACTATTTTCACCCAGTAGTTTGTTTATTCCATGGTAACTGCAATTTTATATTTTTCCTAATAGGGCTTAAAAATCATATACACCTCCAAAATCAGTGCACTGAAACTTTCCTACTGGAGATTTTTAACCTTGAAATTAAAACAGAGGGGGAACCTATAGGGAGTGTCAAGATAAGCCTTATGGAGACCCAGAGGGAATGGCAAGTGAGTTATCAGTGGCTCCTACAGCTCCTCAAACAATCCTGATCCACTGCACAGTGTTGATCTACTAGGGACTCCGAACACACTAGTGAAGTCTCAAAATGGATCCGAGGATAAGGTGGTGACTGCTTCCTCCTCCTTTACACAAGTCTCCTGAAGTGACCTTGCCCCCCGACATTTCCTCATAGCTACACCAACCTGACTGATTGCTGTTGGTGCCTGAGGCTAGCATGGGATGATCTGATTAGCCCTTCAATGGTATAAAGGTTTATGCACTGTGCAATAAAGTTAGATCTGCACTTTGAGTCTGGTCTCCAGAGTTTGATTCCTGGGATTCTTTATGGGCTCTGTTGCTACTCATCCTGCTTCCCCCTTGTAGGGAGTTAGATTAATATAAATTAGATTTAGTAAATATCTAGGTTTCTGATAGTCTCTTAATCAGGGGCATGAAGATCAACTTCGCTGTGAGCAATTAGCTTTTCAACTTATGGACTAAAAACAAGGATGAAGTCAAGTGAAATGAGGGGAGTCTCTATGGACTGAAAAACAAGGTTGAAGCCAGGTGAAACAAGACTTTATGACCTGGCATTGTTTTCAGCTGCTAAGTGGGCAGAGCCCAAATTAAGCTGAAGCAGGTGAAACAAGGAGCAATCCTATTTAAGGACAAGTGGATGAGCCCAAGAGGAGGCGTGCTAGGGGCTCCACGCTAGAGAGCCAATGCTAGTGAACTCTGATGTTAGCGAGTCCTCACGCTAAAAAGGACAATGAGTAGCTTGTATCCTCTGATGGAGAAAGTGCTGGTGAACTGATAACTGATGGCCAGATCTCCCTGAGGCAGAAAGAAGCTGGTGAGCAGAGAAAGCCTCAGCAAGACAGCAAAAAGCCAAGGACTAAACCCTGTGGCTCAGCTTTTGCCTAGAGGGGTTTGACCTGTCTGAAGTGGCCTGAATGGAACTGTGGCCAGCTTTAAAGACTGAGGCAGAGCAGCAGAGTTGCTGATACGAAGGAAATAAGTTGGCCTACAGACGGCTGAGATCTCCCCGAGAGAAGAAAGCCTCAAGCCTTATTTAAGGTGAGACTGCCATAGCCAATTTACCCTGACGATTCCACGTCTGAGATATCCCAGAAGACTGTGTTTCTGACGACTGAGGACCTGCCCCAGAGATTGTAACTTCTAAAAGCTTATGAAAATAGTTATAATAATTATAATAGGTTTAATGGTTAGGTCTTAGGGATTATAGGCATTCATAGGGGTTGAAGGCATTCATAGGGGTTGTAGGAATTTATAGGAATAGTAGTTAAGTAAGTGTATTTGTTATAAGTGAATATAGTTATCAATAAATAAGTGTTTAATAATTAAAAAGTACGGTTTCATCCCCTGTTCCTGATTCCCACACTTAAAAACATGTATGGTACTCTGTTACAGATGACAATCATCACTGAAAAAGTAAGGGATAAAAAATGTCATGTCTACAATCTCTTTTTTTTTATTATAAAGGGTCTCTATACTGCTAAAGCTGGATCTAAAGTCAATATATAGCTAGGCTTGCCTTTAACTCTTGATCTACCTGCCTCAGCTTTCCAATTACTAGGATTCAGTCATGTACTACCACCACGCCCAACTCTAAAACATATTCTTAATGATAAAGCCCCAAATATCTACATAGACAGAAAAATAGGATCAACATAGTAAATTGCTAACAATTTTGAATCTAGGTGGGGATCCAGAAATGTGTTGTTGACTATTCCAATTTTTCATATGTCTAAAAATTTTCAAACATGTGTTTTTATAAGTGGCTTCAAATTGGCTATTTTTATTCATGTGTTACAGGAAGCCCACCAGAGAAGACCATTCAGATACAGTGTATAGTCAACTGCAAGTCTTTAGTCCAGCCAGCTTTGAGTACACTCAAGTATTTGGGACCCAAGTATATTCCCAAGGATTCAGAGCAAAATCCACATCCTGTTATCTTGTTCAGCAGCTGCAGGGGGAGCTTTTGTCCAAACAAGCAGTTTAACAGAAGCCAAGATAAGCAGTTACCTGGAGAGGGAGGTTTAAACATACAGTTTGTTTAACAGAAGCCAGGACAAATTATCAGAGGCAATTTCACCTACAGTCCTATATAGAGTTAGGTAATTTTCCAAAAGATTCTCCATCATGGAAATCAAACTCCTAGTCAACCCTGAAATGGCCTCAGCAAGAATAAGAGATGGAGGATCCTATGGATGTATGTGCCCTATCACAAATGTATAGTTTATCTTCATGTGTGGGCAGAGGGCATAAATTATAGGATTTCACCCCTTTAGAAAGTACTTATTCATCAATGAGTGTGTTTTTTTTTTAAATCACATGAATACTTAAGAAATGGACTCACGGGGCTGGAGAGATGGCTCAGCAGTTAAGAGCACTGTCTGCTCTTCCAAAGGAGCCTGGTTCAAATCCCAGCACCCATATGGCAGTTCACAGCTGTCTGTAATGGCTGGGCATGGTGACACATGCCTTTAATCCCAGCACTCGGGAGGCAGAGGCAGGCGGATCTTTGTGAGTTCAAGGCCAGCCTGGTCTACAGAGTAAGTTCCAGGACAGCCAGGGCTACACAGAGAAACACTGTCTCAAAAAAAAAAAGGAAGGGAGGGAGGGAGGGACTCATAATTCAAATCCTTCCATGTTCCTTTTCATACACTAGACACATCCACAATGAAATTATTTAATATTTAAGAGCAGTGCATGCACCGTGTGGTGGTGGCGCACGCCTTTAATCCCAGCACTCAGGAGGCAGAGGCAGGCGGATCTCTGTGTGTTCGAGGTCAGCCTGGTCTACAGAGTAAGTTCCAGGACAGCCTGGCTGTTACACAGAGAAACCCTGTCTTGAAAAACGAAAAACAAACAAACAAACAAAATAATAATAAAAAGGAAAAAATAGTAGTGAATGAATGATCCTTTCCTAAAATATCTAAAGTATAATTAGCCTTTCATACCAGTTATAATAATGCTTGATAAAAGCAATAAAAATGTAAAAGCTATTTCATAGAACATGGGCATTGACCAAATACTATTTTACTATCTATTACAACCCTGCTGCCACAACTTTGGCTGGTCCTGTGCTGCCCATTAATAAATTGTGCAAAAAGAAAGTAAATATTGAGTCTAATATCACAGGAGCCTTGGTACATACAAGGAAGGCATCTCAGATAAGCAGCTTCAATAACTGCTCACTAAGTTGACTCTCCTGGGTGACTGACTGATGAATTAAGTTTGTACAACTAACAAGGTGAGAGTAAATCAAGAACAGGATGGCTGCCCTATTACTTCTGACTTTCAAGACATTCTCAACAGAGTATCTTTTCTGAACAACAGACTTCCCACATCCTCATTCCAAAAGGTTTCTTGGCATCAAGAGTATATGAACAGTCTGATGTTGACCAATGCTAGGACAGATTAAAGTTCTCATTTTCTGTTAAGTCACAGTCTTCCCAATATGAATCCTTTGGTGTTCAGGTACATTTTCATACAATGGCTTGTCCACCTTCCTTACATGCACAACACTCCTGGCGATTATGGATTTTCTGATGTATAAGCTCACCATTGACAATAAAGGCTTTTCCCCTGATTCTTCACATTCACCTATATGGCCTCTCTGATGAGCTGTAAGAGCTGAGCTAATTCTATAAGTGTTCCCACATTCCTTGCATTGAAGAAGGCTTGAGCTCCAACTGAAGGTCTTTCCACAGTCTTTACAGTGATAGGGTTTCCTACCAATATGAATTTTCTGCTGTGCAGTAAAGGCTGAACTAAATCTAAACATTTTCCCACCTTACTTATACTCAGAATTTCTCACCAGTAGGAATTCTCTGATAGACAGCTAGCTTAAAATTACTGAAGGCCTTTCCACATTCCTTACATTGTAAGACTTCTTATTAATATTAAATTTAGCATGTCAAACCAAGTTTGATATTCAACTAAAGGACTTCTCACATTCTTAACATTGGTAAGGTTTTTCATCAGTGTGAATTCTTTGATGTACTTTAAGGTCTCTACCACAAGTAAAATACTTTCCACATTCTTTACATTCATAAGGATTCTTGCCCGTATGAATTCTAAAATGTCGAAGAAATTGGTAATGATATTGAAAAGCTTCTCCACATTCCTTACATTGAAAGGGCTTCTCACCAGTATGGGTTCTCTGATGAATTCTAAGGGCTGTCCCACGAACAAAGTCCTTTCCGCATTCCATACACTGAAAGAGTTTCACATCATTATGAATTCTCTGATGTTTATTGAGTTGGGACTTAAGTCTGAAGGCTGACCCACACTGCTCACATTCAAATGATTTCTCTCCAGTATGAATGCTCTGGTGACGAGTGAGGTTTGCCAGAACAACGAAAGCCTTTCCACATTCCTTACACTGAAAGGGTTTCTCACCAGAATGAATTTTGTGATGCTGAAACAGGTTTGAACGATGAATAAAGGCTTTCCCACACTCATTACATTCATATGGTTTCACACCAGCATGAATAATCCTATGTTGAACAAGGCTGGAATTACGCTTGAAGGATTGTCCACATACCTTGCATTCAAAGGGTTTTTTACTTGTATGAACAATGTTATGATTACTGAGCTGGCTGGGAAGATGAAAAGCCTTCCCACATTCTTTACATTCGAAAGGTCTTTCACCACTGTGAGATTTCAGATGCCGAATGAGATGAATATTGAGTCTAAAGAACTTCCCACATTCTTTACACTTGAAGGGTTTCTTTCCAGTGTGAATACTTTGATGTTCAGTAAAATTATACCTTCGACGAAAGAATACCCCGCATTCCTTGCACTGATAGGGTCTCACATCAGTATGTATACTCCGATGTTCACTAAGCTGGTACTTACGCCTGAAGGCTGTTCCACAGACCTTACACTTGAAAGGTTTCTCTTCAGTGTGAGTTTTTTGATGCTCAGAAAGGTATACCTGAAGCCAAAAAGCTTTCCCACATACATTACATTCAAAGGGTTTCTCACCAGTATGAATACGTTGGTGCTGAACAAGGTATGAGCCAGTACTGAATTTCTTGCCACATTCCATACATTCATATGACTTCTCTCCAGTATGAATCCTTTGGTGCCGAGTGAGCTGAACCAGAATAATGAAGGTCTTTCCACATTCCTTACATTGAAAGGGTCTCTCACCAGAATGAATTTTCTGATGTTGCATTAGGCTTTTGCGATGTTTAAAAGATTTTCCACACTCATTACATTCATAGGGTTTCACATCAGCGTGAGTAATCCTATGTTCAACAAGATGGGAGACACGCTTGAAGGTCTTCCCACATTCCCTGCATTTAAATGGTTTTATACTTGTATGGACAGTTTTATGGTACTTTAGCAGCTCTGGAAGATGAAAAGCCTTTCCACACTCATTACATTTGAAAGGTTTCTCACCACTGTGAGATTTCTGATGCCTTGTAAGCTGTTGGTGGAGTCTGAAGGTCTTCCCACATTCCTTACATTCATAGGGTTTCTCTCCAGTATGGATACTCTGATGCTGAGTAAGAGTTGAACTACAACCAAAGTACTTCCCACACTCTTTACATTCATATGCTTTTTCTACACTGTGAGCAAGAGTCTGGTAGGTGTAAGTAGGCATTTCTTCCTTGTTAGTAATCTTTCGATCAGCATCTCCTTCTTGATAACTCTGTAGTCCTTTCAATGTACTATAGTTCAGGCCATTACTAAAACTGGAGCCCTGGAGCTGGAGGTCAAAAGTTTTACTTAATTGCTTTATGCTCTGTTTGCGTAAATTTATTCTGTAAATAAGATTCTCTGGAGATATATTTTCACCTTCAAAACATGACCCCACATCTGAAAGAAAAGGAGAAAGCAAGAATAGTTTAAGAAAAATACATACATCTTCCTGAAACATAAAGCCCATTAAAAGAATGCCCAGACTCTAAAGCATTTAGTGAGAAGCTGGAAGGGAGCAAACAGAACAGCAGTAAGGAAATTTTATATAAGATAATACTTTTTACAGTAGAACAGCTTGGAAATGGGAAGACATGTTTGCTTAACGAGATTACATCTAACTGTATAGAAATACTTTTTTGTGTTTATTTGCATACTATTTGAAATACACACAGTTAGCAATCAAACATTTCTACCAGCCTGCCCTCAGGGACCTAATATCAACAGCTTATATCATCAACCCAGAGCTGCCAAGTGAGGCACATCAAAGGCCCCAGATATTCCGATCTCTCTGTCTCTGATCCCCTCTCTCCCATTTCTCTCTCTCTCAATCCCTTCTCTTGTTCAATCTCTCTGTCCTGTCTGCCTCTCTTTTCTGTATCTCTCTCTCTCAAGGCCCCTCCCCGAGACAGCCTTTACCTCTCCCTCATCCCATGATGAACTTCCTACACTAGATCTGTTGGATGGTGTAATTTCTTAGTTGCATACCTTGGCACAGGCCTGCCAAAGGTATTCACATCTTGCCATTTTATCCTAACACACACACTTTGGTAAAGGTTTTTGAACCAAATCATGAGAAAAAAAAACCTATACCATATAAATACATAGTATCTATCATGCTATAAGAAAACTTAGAAAATTCTTAGAAAAAGAAAGGTAACGGTGATGGTGGTGGTACACAATTTTATCCCAGTAAAAGGAAGCCAGTGGCAGCAGCATCGTGAGTTCCAAGCCAGCTTGGACTAGATAGTGAGGTCCTGTGTAAGAAAAACAAAATCAAACTAAAAAGAAAATAGAAACAGGAGAGAATTCATTAGAATTTTAAAGAAGACTAAGGATATTCAGCCAAGGAAACAGGTAGGCTAACTGCTGATCTTCACCTCTACCTCAATTCATTTATCCCAAGTTCTGTAGCAGACCATCTACTGTTGCCTCTCCTCACTCTGCCCCCATTCCCAGGGGAGAAAGCTACTGCAACACCTGCTTTTCTCCTTCCAGTGGATCCCTCACTCTCCCAGCCCATCCCCATTCCTGTTGCTGCCAATACCTACAAACACAGTTTACCTGGAACTCCCTGTGGCCACACCTATCAGGATCCCAAAAGAATTTCCTACCAAGCAACACATAAGATAGCTACTACACTTTCCTAAGCACCAGAGAGTGCAACAGAAACCAAGGAACAAGAAACCCATCCAACAACCACAAGATCAGACATCAGCACTTAGAATTACAGTGTTGGAAGATATTTAATCACACTGTGAACACCAAGATTGTGTTGTTTACTGGAAAAACCTGTTTCTATTTGTGGTGTGGCTCAGTCCTAGCACACACCTATACTCAAGAGATTTCTGCTTGAATTAAATATAATTAACTATAGGTCAAGAGGTGGATCAAGCAGCCACTTAAAAGAGAGTGAACATTGGAAAAAAAGCATAGAGAATAAGAAGAAGTCAGAAGGATAGATAGATGCATAGGAAGTAGAAGGGGGAGACATTCAGTTTGGGTTTTTTTGAGATGGCATGGAGAAGGCTTCCTTGCTTCTGGGATGTCAGTTGAGGAATAAAGTCAGCTAGGTGCTTTCTCTGCCTCTTTGAGCTAGCAGGCTATCACCTCAGCATCTAGATCCCAAGTCTTTATTGGTAAAATTGAATGATTGAGACTTTGTTAAAAACATTTGGCACTCCAACAGAAGAGGGGTGGCCCAGGATTGTTTGAAAAACCAACCTTAGGTTGGGTGTGGTGGTGCACGCCTTTAATCTCAGTACTTGGGAGGTAGAGACAGGCATATCTCAGTGAGTTCGAGGCCAGCCTGGTCTACACAACAAGTCCAGGACAGTCGGGGTTCTGTTACACAGAGAAACCCTGTCTTGAAAAACCAAAAGAGGAAAAAGAAAACCAATATAAGTTTATGCAGTCACTATACAAGACCTACCAGGAGACGATAGACACCCCAAGGTTATGAAGAAATTAAATAGACTCCTTTAGATATATTAGATTTGAGGAGATTTAATGAAGTGATCGTTTCATATGTTATGCATTCACCTTATGTGAAGCAGATATTAAATTCATGGGCAACTCAGAACAGAACTGTACCTCAAGACTGGAAAGATTTAGCAACAGCAATATTGGAACCTGGACCTCAGTTACAATGGTGAATATGGTCAAAAGAGGAAGCTCGGGCCATAGAACAATGAAATAGAGCTAGAGGTATTAATATTTCCCAGGATCAGTTGCTAGGTGAAGGTCCATATGGTGAGATACAAAGGCAGCTTGAATTTGATGATCACACCTTGGTGCTATGTTGCTTAGCAGCTTTAAATACTTGGGACAAGGTTGAAGAATCAGGAAAGAAGTCTGAGTCATTTACTAAAATCATACAAAGCCCCAAAGAAGTATTCACAGGGTTTCTTTTTTTTTCAAAGGTTGGCTTTAGCTGTAAACAGAATAGAATCAGATTCAGAAGTTAGACAAATATTAATCAAATCTTTGGCTTTTGAAAATGCTAATTCAGAATGCAAAAGGGTGGTCAGGCCTTTAAAGGCAAGATCAGCACCAATAGATAAATGGATTAGAAACATAACTGATATTAGATTTCATGTTTATGATGCTATTCTGATAGAAGTAATTTCTAAAAATTTTAAGAAAAATCAAAGTTTTAATTGTGATAAGCCAGGTCATTTGAAAAGAGATTGCAGGGCAGACCTTCCTAGAAACACAGATTAACATTCCTCCAGTCTCAGAAACAAGCCTATAATAAAGAACGCTTCTGAGAAAAATATTAAAAGGTATTATCAAGAACAGTCACAGACTGTTCAAGTTGTCCATAAGCAGGACACAACAGCTGGGGAGATATATTAGATAGTAGGAAAAAAACTGCTGAATTAAATCAGTTTGTATATTTTAAAGATGTGTTGACCTCAGAATGGAAACCATTGTTATGTGTTACACTGGAGAAGAGGTTTTATCTTTGTATCCAAAGGAGAAGAAAAGCGGTGGATACCATCAAAACTGATGAAGATTAGATTTGAACAAAGAGGCAACAGCTGATCAGATAGCTTGGCCATTCAGAGCTAACTAACTTATAAAGCCTAACAAATGCCTTTCATTTTATTAGACATGAAAAAAATTAAATATTTTAGAATGATAATTTACCAAAGGCATACTAGCCTTAGTGGAATGAAATGAAAAGTGGGCTTTCTTAAGCCACATGTCTTAATTACATATTATAATGTTAGACTACAGATTGTCACATGACCCACACCATCTTGGACATCAGATTTTGAGTTTTCTTCTTAAATAAAAAGGATATTTTTTTTGTTTGGTATTAAAAGCAGTTAAGAGACTTAAAATGTTTTAAATAAATTCAAAAGGTTTCTACATGTCAAACTTGTCTTCTAAATTTCTAAGAAATGGAGTGATTTGAAGCTGAGATAAAATATCTGAGCAGAACAGTGGTAGCCTATGCCTTTAATCCAGCAGAGACAGGAGGATCTCTAAAGTTAGTTGTTTTCTAAATGCTAGTTACAGAGAACAGGGTGGTGGGGGCGCACTCTCTTAGTCCCACAGGGACAATTGGTATGTTTGCACACTACAGAAATCACATACCATATTTACAGATTATTATAAAAACCTTCTACAGGGTTACTAGAAGAGCAGCTAATTTCCAATGTGGATAGGAACAAAGAGTAGATTTTGTGACTTCAATGGCATTTAAACCAAGAGCTTTCTGAAGAATTTAATAAAATTCCAGTAAGCTCATCTCCATATATGCAACCCTAACCAATATTGAACCAGATGATACCCTAATTATGGATATCATATTTATTGGTGAATTGACAATTGGGGACTCTTCATGAAGAAAAAAGGAGTCCACCAACATTTGCCCGTTGGCTTCTATTGCAAACACTTCCCATATAGAGAGAATAAATATCCTCTTTTTGAAAAACAAATCTGGACATTTTACAAGGCCTGAAGAACCTATACTCAGTCATTGCCACCCACCCTAAGGTCATAAGAGTGCCCCTTACAGTGAGGAATTGGATCAATTCAAAGGCAGAATAACTTTTTTTGTTTTTGTTTTTTCAAGACAAGGTTTCTCTGTGTATACCTGGCTATCCTGGACTCACTTTGTAGACCAGACTATACTTGAACTCACAGAGATCCACCTGCCTCTGCCTCCCACCATGCCTGGCCTGGTTCACACCTTTAATCCCAGCATTTGGGAGGCACATGCCTTTAAATCCCAGCACTTGGGAAGCAGAGATAGGTATGTAAGTATTAAGAATAAAAGACAGGCTGAATTAAAAATGAATGTCCTTTATGATGTAAAAATAAATACATGTAAACCTTGAATTTATACATAAAGAGAAAGGGAAATATAGGCATATTTATCCACACATACTAAGGTATATTTAGTTTCAATTTTTCAAAAGTTTTTTTTTTTATTCCAGTTGAAAGATGATACTTTTTCTGCTGCCAAAAAACATTTTGCCTCAGGAAAGATATGACCTGATAAAACAGGAAACCCCCAGAGGGTTTTCCTTTTATCTTTCCAGGAAAATAAAAGCATCCAACTAAGGAATCCAGAGACCACTGGACAAGTGAAACACCTAAAGAAAAAGGACTGTTTGTCAGGAAAAAATGCCCCAAGACAAAGATTAAATTAGCCAAGTGGTATGTCCCCCCTCCTTGTCTCTGCTGCCCTCTGCAGACGTAAGTGCCAAATGGTCTCTATGTGGTCATAATTCAATTAAAAATTAGAGCTGGCTTTGGTGTTGGAGCATGGCTCTCTCCTTCTTTCCTTCTCTAAACCCATGCATGCTTGTTGAAGGAAAATCCAAAATCTCTGTCTCATATCAGAAGAGCCACCTGGCATGGGACAGAGGAAAACAAAAAATAAGGGACTCTTCTAATGTCACTAGTCTCATAATCTTTTGGTTTTCATTTAAAGCTCAAAAACTTTTCTTAAGGTATATTATCTCAAAATATATAACATTATTATATGTGTGTATATATATGTATACACATATATACTATATATATATATATATAAGCTTTTTGTCATGATACTAATAGTCTTAAAGAGTACTAATTCTAAAAATAAGCTCCATCTAGCTTCCTGTAGATGTTTTCAGGTTTGAGTCTGAAGCAGGTAATTAGGAACAAAATTTGTGTACCTTGGATGTGCTTAATAGCTTGTGGTCCTCAAACCTTTTGGAGATCTGCTGAATATGGCATTTAATCCAAGAGCTTTCTGAAGAATTAAATAAAATCAACCATAGGACAAGAAATGGAGCAAGAAACCAGTTGACAGGGAGTGAACATAGGAAGATAACATAGACAATAAGAGGAAGTCAGCAGGACAGAGAGATGCACAGGAAGTAAAAGGGAGGGACATTCAGTTTGGGAGTTTTTCGAGGTAGGTCGCTTCCTTGCTTCTGGGATGGCACCTGAGGAGGAAGGTCAGCTGGATACTTTCTTTGCTGTTCTGAGCTAGCAGGGTTTCATTCTAGCATCTGGCTCCTGAGTCTTTGTTAGTGAAATCGAATGACTGACATTTTGTTAAAAATGACATTATAGTCTTCCCAAACACAGATGTCTAAATGTCAGTGTAAAAACACAATAAAATCTAGGACAATATGTGTGCACTAGAGCCCAGAAACCCTACCACAGAAAGCCCTGAGTATTGCAACAAAGCTGAAGTGCAAGAAAAACATTGACAGGTTTTATAAACATGATAGCAGTCACTAAAGAGGAAGAAAACTCTTAAAGAAATCTATGAAAACACAAACAGTGGAAGGAAATGAATGAAACAGTTCAAGACCTGAAAGCAGAAATCGAATCAATAAAGAAAACCCAAAACCGAGATACATCTGGAAACAAAAAGCTTAGGAACTCAAACAGGAACTTCAGAGGCAAGCCTCACCAATAGAATACAACAGATGGAAGAAAGAATCTTTGGCATTGAAGACACAATAGAAGAAATGTATACCTTGCTCGTAGAAAATGGTAAATGTAAAACCAGATAACTCAATTAGAAAATGGAGTATAGATCTAAACTGAGAATTCTCAAAACAGCAAACCGAGACACACTTAAAGAAATGTTTACCATCCTTAGCTATCAGGGAAATGTAAGTCAAAATCCGTTTGAGCTTTCATCTTATACCCATCTGAATGGCTAAGATCAATAAAACAAGTGACCACTCTTGCAGACGAGCATGTGGACAAGAACAAGTAAGGTGAGAATCGATCTAACTCAAGATCCAGATGCACCACCCTTGGGCATGTACCCAAAGGACACGTCATCCTTTCACAGAGACACTTGCTCAAACATGTTCACTACTGATCTATTCATAATAACTAGAAACTGGAAACAAACCTAGATGTCTTTCAACAGGAAAATACATGATGAAAATGTGGCATATTTACATAATGCACTGTGTAAATGTATTACTCAACCGTTAGAAAAATGAAATCATGAAATTTGCAGGTGAAAGGATGGAACACAAAGCCCAAGTTTCAATAGTTGCTCAGTCCATGAGGCTGGATGTCTCAGCTGGTCGTCAGTACATGCTGGAATCCTGAAGAATTAGGCTCTCATACCAGGGAAAGAATGAATTTGCCAGGAGAGTGAGGAGAAAGAGAGAGCAGAGCTTCCTTCTTTCACATCCTTTTTACAGGCTGCACCAGGAGGTGTGGCCCTGATTTAAGGTGGATCTTCCCACCTCAAAAGATCTGGATCATAGCCGGGCGGTGGTGGCGCACGCCTTTAATCCCAGCACTCGGGAGGCAGAGGCAGGCGGATCTCTGTGAGTTCGAGGCCAGCCTGGTCTACAAAGCGAGTCCAGGACAGCCAAGGATACACAGAGAAACCCTGTCTCGAAAAACCAAAAAAAAAAAAAAAAAAAAAAAGATCTGGATCAAAGGTGGTTCTTCCCCCTTCAAATGATTTAGTTGAGGAAACTCTCTCACAGATGTACCCAGCTGCTTGGGTTCTAGTTAATCCCAGATGTGGTCGAGGTGACAACCAAGAAGAGCCACCACAGCTCCCTGTCAAGATAGGTAGAAGGCTGTGTTATGTGCATGCACACTGTGATGTGGTTTTACTGGCTTGTCTGTCTATTCTCTTTGAGTCAGGGTCTCTCATTTGCCTGGAGCTTGACAAGTAAACTAGGCTGACTCCAGGAAGCCCAAGGGATCTTGCCTTTTGCACTTCCCCAGGGCTGAAGGTAGACGCATAGGCTACACAGCACACCTTGTCTAGAGTGACTATGAAGACACAGAGTTAAAATATCTGCTATGCTTCACTGTGTCACAGCTTTCACTGGAGTTCAAATTGTCTTCTCATTGGTTCAGAGGTCAAGAGCACTGAAAGCCCTGCCAGAGGCCCTGGGTTAGAGCATCAGCAGCCACCTCTAACTCCAGCCCCAGGGGATCTGACACTCTCTCATGGCCTCTTTGGATACCTGCACACATACAACCAATAATAAAATACTTTTAAAGTTATAGAAAGAGGGTACTGCTCCAGAAAAAGTAAAGAAAGTAAAAACAACTTAAAGTGATTCGTGACATAGAAACCCTTGTAACAGCTTTTCTGCAACCTTGACTTCCTTCCCAGGGTTCAGGCATGCTTTCCACAGGCCTGGGGGCTTTGAAGGAAGCTTGCCTAATCCAGGGTCAGCTATGTGGCGCCTCTCTGACCACATGCTGTGCCTGGCATTCTGGAGTCTCACCTCACACTTACTCACCTGGGCTCCGCCTGTCTGTTTCCTCCTTCACAACCATCCAGGGCTCTTTCTCCTGCTCTAATAAGGTGATCAGATCTGGCTTGGAAATGGAACTTCCCACTTCAAAGAAAGAAAGAAATGCAACATAGCACAAACTTTGGTTTTTTTTTTGTTTTGTTTTTAGTGTTTTGGTTTTTCGAGACTGTGTATCACTGGCTGTCCTAGACTCACTCTGTAGACCAGGCTGGCCTCAAAACAGAAGAGATTTGCCTATCTCTGCCTCCCGAGTGTTGGGATTAAAGGCGTGCCTCACCACACTGGGCTTTTTTTATTTTTATTTTTATTTTTTGAGATTCAGTTTCTCCAGGAATTCCAGGATGTCTTGGAAAAGTAACCAGGCTGCCCTTGAACTTACTTGATCTGTCTTCCTCTGCTTCCCAAATGCTGGAATTAAAGGTGTGTGCCACTATGCCCTGCCTGTGCATATTAAAAAAAAATACTGACTTATTTATTAGAAAGATCTATATAGCTTGGCACTGTTGGATCATGCCTGTGATCCCAGCAGTCTGGAATGCATAGCAAAATCCTTGTCTCGAAAAAACAGATACAAAATTCGAAAAGCCAAAACCATGCTGAGGAAAAACTTCAGAGAAGGAGGAAAAAGCAACCTGGGTAAGAAGTCAGCTATTTCAGAAAAGGGTTTTAATCTCATTCAAATGCAGACAGGGGCTTGTCACTTAAGAGGAAAGTATAATTGAGAGGGTGAGAACTTGAACCCGCAGGCTGCACTGTCTATTGTGAACCCCATCTCTACAGCTCACAAATAATGCCATTTATTTAGCAAGGCCCATAAGATTCTACGCTCAATGCTCCCATCTGAAAACTGGACACAGTGGCACACACTTGAAATCACTATCATTGAGGAGTGTAATCTGGCAGATGAGAAGTTCAAGGCTGGATTTGGTTTCACAGCAAGTCTATAGCCTCCCTGTGTTATAAGACCTGGCTTCAAAAAAAAAATTTTTTTTTTGAGGCCAGCCTGGTCTACATACAGAGCGAGTCCAGGACAACCAGAACTACACAGAGAAAACCTGTCTCGAAGAACCAAAAAAACAAAGCAAGACAAAGTGAAATTAGTACTACTACTAATAGTAATAATACATAATAATTTATATTGAGTTAATGGTATCTAGTGGATAGGGTTGGTCTTCCTTGATTGCTCTCCACATTAGTTTTTGAGACAGGGTCTCTCACTGAACACAGAGCTCATTGAGAGAGGTGGGCAAGAGGAGGTGCTTCATGAAGTTCCTTTTTTGTTTTTTTGTTTTGTTTTCTTTGAGACAGGGTTTCTCTGTGTAACAGCTCTGGGTATCCTGGAACTCATTTTGTAGACCAGGGTGGCCTTGAACTCACATAGATCTGCTTGCCTCTGCCTCCCAAGTGTTAGAACTAAAGGCATGTGCCACTACGCCACGCTATAATGAACAGTTTCAAATTGTCATGTGGGTGCTGGGATTTGAACCCAAGCCCTTTGGAAGAACAGCCAGTGCTCTTAACCTCTGAGCCATCTCTCCAGCCCAGAAGTTCCTATTTTAAACCCAACAAATCTCACATTATTCCATTGGGAAGAAGGAGGAACACAGTTCTCTCTTTTAACATCTTGTTGATTAAAATTTATTTTATGTGTAACATGTGAGGATCTGTCTGCATGTATGACTGAGCACCACATACATGCATGGTGTCCATGGAGGCAAGAAGAGAGCATCAGATCCCCTGGGATAGAGGTACACATCATTGTGAGTCACCTTGTGGTGCTGGAAACTGAACCTGGGTCTTCTACAAGAGCATCTGGTTCTCTTAACCAACAAGCTATTTATCTAGCTCCTGATCCTATTGATGGATTTATCTCCTTATTTATTTCATTTATTTAGGGTTTTTGGTTTTGTTTTGTTTGAAACAAGGCCTCACCCTGTGGACTAGGCTAGCCTGGAACTCAGTATGCATCTGAGAGTGATGTTGCACTCAAAGCAATCTTCCTGTCTCACCTTCTGAGGGAAACCATGACAGGAATCAGCCACCAAGCCCAGCTTCAATGACCACTGGAAAGATGGTACTGACTTTAATTCAGAGTGAAGAAAGCCAACAGTGTAGAGGACACATCCCCCATTCATGGGGGACAAATGGCCTTACCCACTGTGATGAGGTTGCTGTAGGTCTCCAACATGATGTCCCTGTATAAGACTTTCTGAGGAACATCCAGGCAGGCCCACTCCTCCTGAGAGAACTCAACAGCCACATCCTTAAATGTCACTAAACCCTGAAACCACAAACACAAGTACAGTAAGAATGGGGAAGCTTTCAAAAGATGTAAAAACAGAAGAAAAAGGACTCAAACTTGGGAAAGGAGCCATAAGGAAATCCTCAAGACACCTGACTGTGTGAGCTCCCCAAAAAACAATGACTGTGCATACCCTACCTAAGCAATAAATGTGCCTTTCCATTCCATCACATCCATCAAGTTGTACCCCACAAAAGAGAAATGTCACCTGGGTTCAGTAAAATACCTAAGGAATACTGTGAGTCCCTGAGTTTATTATGCTATCATATGTGGTATGAGTGTATTAAAATAACCAATTATGAGAATGTTTTTGTTTAATCCCAGGTGTGAGGCTGCTTAAGACACAGGTGAGCTAGCAGGGGCATGGTTTAAGAAGCTGAGCAAGTTTAACTCAGAGGACTTGGATGAGAGGAATAAAAAGCCAGAGCCCTGAGGAGAAAAGGGGGCTCTACAAAGAAGAAGGAAAGAGCTCTACAAAGAAGTAGAAGAAAGGGCTACAAAGAAGAAAGAGGTTGCTGCTCTCCCGGCTGCTCGTACTCCCCCCAAACTGCTGCTTGTTCTGCCTGCTGCTGTCTCCTGGTTTGCTGGACTTCTACTGAGACTGGTATTACCCCCAAAGAACCCAACGACCCTAATCAGCAGGAAGTAGCATAAAGAGAACTACAACCCCTTTCACCTCTAACCTTTTTTCTCTCCTGCATAGTGTTGGGGAGGTAGAGGTATTAACTAATATAAAAAGCCCCTGTGCTACAATCATATTACATCATTAAGATTTTTTTTTGTCATGAGAATGACTTTTATACACTAGGTAAGACTCCGTAGACTTATTATGAAAGAGTCCATATTACATGCATATTAACTTTACCCTTTTTCAACCATTAAAAAACAAACAAACAAACAAAAAAAGCTTTCATGATGGTCAGTGTGGTGTCTCAGGTCTTTCCTATCTATAGAGACTATGATCACCTCCCTACCACAGCCTGGATGACCTTTCCCTCTGATCACTGAATGTTCTCCTGAGCCTCCTCAAGCAGGTCATCTTGTCACACACATGCACCAAGGACATTCACTCTCACACCCCGGGTCATCAGCCTGAAAACACCAAAGATGTCAATCAGGTTTCCCAAGGCAGTCAAATGAGACCATTACCTCAAATTTCTGAAACCCCAAAACCCCTGTCTCCCTGTGGGACTGACGCCTCCACTGCAACAACAGTCCTCCCTGACCACAGCCAAACAGAAAGAGGATGTGGAGGAATGCATTCAAAGAAAACCCTAGGACCAGCTGGAAAGAGGCACAAACAGGAAGTGCTCTGACCTTCCAACCTTCACTGTAGGACAGACTGGGCTGGAGGATTTCAGGTCCTTGGGAGCTTCAGGAGAGGAAGACAGGAAGGAGTCACCCACCTAACCTGAAAGTCACTCTATGTCAAAGAGAGAAATACCAACTTACACAGACCATGTCTTGAGAATTACAGCTGTCCATTCTTCTTCAAGCTTTCTCCCCTGGGGGACAGAAAGAAAGCCTTTTATTGGATTGGGACTTGATGGTCCCAGACCAATTCATGTCAGTATGATTTCAACAACTTCTTTTATTTCTCAAGCAACCCCACTCACTTTCCTCTCCCATTGCTAATAGGTCAAGAGGTAGAGAAGGAACCAGTTGAGAGGGAGAAAAACAGAAAGGGGCATCATTGAGTTGAAGGCATTTAAGATAGAATGGAAAAGGAGAAAGGGCTTTTTCCTTCTAGGATGTTGGTGGAGTAGGTAGGTCAGCTGGGTATTTTCTCTGTGTCTCTGAGCTATGGTGACTTTATTTAGCTCTAGGATTAAAGGTGTGTGCTAGGGATGAGCCATACCACAAGTACTTGTTTACAGTAACAAAAAGTTTTAGGATCAAAAGCTGAGCTAAAACACAATCAGAAACAGATTTTTCCAGTTCACAGTTTCAGGGTTCACGGTGTGATCAAGTATCAGGATCAACACATAACCCCACACACATAAGTTTGAAGAAAAATGATTAACCTTTAAACAAAAAGACAGACACCTACAATGTCACTCATTCAGAATCTGAAACTGTTATGTCACAGGAACAAGTGAAATGGTGGTTAATAGGGTCTGAGTGGCTGGATGTGCAGCATCGTGGGTGACAGTGGGAGATGTAGATCCATAAGGAAGAGAGTTGGGAAGATGCTGATCAAAGACTACAACATTTCAGCGACTCAGCAGAAGTTCAAGAGGTAGCTTGTGAAACATGCTCACTATGATTAATAGTGTGGGATAGACTAAGAGAGTAGACAGTAAGTGTACTCAATGTCACAAAAATGTTACAGATTTAGTCATTCCAAAGAACATAAAGACTCAAAAATATTGTACTGTACACAATACAAAAATATCATCTGAAAATTGAAAATATTCTGTTCTACATTAATACTCATTTGATTGACTTGAGACAGGGTCTCACTGTGTAGCCCAGCTAGCCTGAAACTTGTGAGGTGGACCAAGCTGATCCTGAACTCACAGCAATCCTCCTGCTTTTGCCTACCAAATGCTGAGATTAAATTATAATACCATAAAGCCTACATTTTTTTGAGTCATTTTAAAAATATACAAGCAGTAATCACAGTATTTCTACACAGTACACTCCCCTGTACCACAGATCACTGAAGAGAATGAACACACCAAGCAACAACTAAAACACACCAGCCCTTACTATATGGCGCACTGCACTGACAGGCTTCACAACAGTCATTCTCAGGTTCATGACAAGCCTAGAGAGCCAGAAGGGGACAGAAGCAAGACTCCAACCTGGACGCCACAGATCCACGTCCCCACGTTCAACCACAGCATTGCTCATCTGGATCGGTCCAATATCACCCGTTTTACACACACACACACACACACACACACACACACACACACACACACTGAAAATTACTAGCTCTCAAAGATGACAAGTTTGGTGTTGGCACTTTCCCACTCTCGAAATCCTCAAGAGTGAACAGAACCTCCATTCCTCCCCTGCTTTGAAAATAAGGACTTTAAAGACCAAAGGCCACCTGACGTGAAACGATGCCATCGAAATAGTAATCAGTTTAGCAGATCAGGAGTTTGAAAGCCCTATCATTAACCTCTGGAGATGCCTACCTATAAAACCTTAGAAAAGGGAGTGATTCTAGAGAGAAGATGTCAAGGATCACTGAAACCATTATGTGAATATTAAGTGGAAAGGGAAGGGACCATGTAAGGGCAACAATGATGGAGATATAATTTGTACGTTCCTCTTTCATTTACTGACAATTCTATACTTCAAAACTAAAACCTCACTTCTCAAACAGAAAGAGCAAATTCGCTCTTGAATCTTGGATGTGTAGCTCACTCTTCTCCAGTCTCCTTTTGAATAACGGCCAAGTAGGGAGCCTGAGCAACAAGCATGAGATTCCAGACTATATCGGAGAGCATCCTCAGTTGAGCACTTTCCTTCACTTCCCACAACACTCACAACGCCTAGAGCTCTGAGAAAGTCATGGAGCTCAACACGTACCTGCCCTCCTAGGCGACCCTTGGAGGCACTTTCTGCCTCAAATGCTCGTCCCAAGCTCAAGTCTGTACCTCAGAGAAAGCTTCCCTTCAGACTTCCGTACCTGACCTCCTCTTAGAAGCTTGGTCCTCTGCTTCAGCTTCTGTGCCCTCGAGAGAAAGCAAGACGAGAAAGCGACCAGTACAATAGATAATGCAGAGAGCTAAAGGTGTGCAGACTGACTGACTCACTCACAGACACACAGACAGACAGTCGCACGCACGCACACACACTCTCACACATACAAACATCCACCCACCCCACACCACCATCTACACCCACACTCAGCCGCTGGTGAGACCTGGTAAAACCAGAGATCTCTTCCTCCGACCGGCAAAACGTGACTTTCTGTGGTTGCGTTGCAGGGCCCCGGAATTCGAGCCATTACTTCCGGCGCGGTGACCCCTGGGAAATACAGTCCTCGCTCTGAGGTTTAGAGAGATCCTGGCGTGCGACTTGGGCCAACCCAGCTGGGAGTCCTCAGGGAACTTCCATAAGGGCGCACGCTTAGAAGCCCCCTGGTGTGCTCAAAAGGTACTTCCGGGCTCTGCCCGTAACTTACTTCCTCTCCTGTGGAGTTTAGAGAGGAGCCCAAGTTTTCAAGTTCAGAGTAGGAAATAAGATCAGGTCGAGCTATACTGCTTTGCTATGCTTTGCCCGAGACCCAATGAGTACATGTTCTGGACCTTCCAGGGTTCATTGTCCCTGTTATCTAGATAGGAAAATGTGACTGAGGACCACATCGATATGTATCAACATAACTGTTTCTATTAGACAGCCATTTGCCCCATCTTAAAAAATAAATGGCTATCACATAAAGGGGTCCTAAATAAGTACACAAGTCGGCTTTGTTTTTCTAGGAAAAAACCTACTTTTGTTGAACATGACACTATTGAACTTCCAAAATCACTTTTGTTGTTCCTCCTATTTACATACAACTTCTTTTTCATTCCAGAACATGATAGAAAACAAATTTCAAGATAATAGACCTTCCTACTAAGACCATTAAATGTATTTATTACAAATGGTCTAAACGCCTAAAGCATACATTGTCAGATTAGATTTGAAAACAAGTTTTATCTTGTACTCCCACAGTTCCGAGGAATTTCCCTCAGCATCAGGTGTTTTAGGTGGCTACCCTGCCTTAGGTCTCAATCACACACACTCCACAAGGACAAAGCTACCTGTGTCCTGATCTGGTTATCTCTCCTGCTGGAAAATTCCATTGTCCCCATGACAGTGACAGACCCAATGTCTAATATGAAGGAGGGGGGAAGAAGCAGAGGAGATGACCATTGTTGTTTGTCTGTCCTTGTCTCTTCCTCTCTCCCTCCCTCCCCCTATTCCTGAAAATGAGAAGGGGGAATGAGGGTGATCAATGTTTTGTTGTTTTTCATTGTTTCTAGAACTAGACAACTCTGCCATAAAGTTTCTTTGTAAATTCAATAGGCAAATCATGGGGAAAATGTAAACAGATTAAAAAGCAATGAACAAGGTAGCTCTGCCAGATGTTAAAGCAATATAAACGGGGCACGGAGGTGGCCCAGCAGATAAGGTGCTTGCAGCCACACCTGATGGCCTAAATTCCATCCCTGGCACCACGTGGAGGAGGAGAAAGCACAAACCAGGAAATTGTCCTCTGAGCTCCACAGATGGGATGCGACACATAGACACACACATGCCCACATGAGAGACTTGCTTCTAAAAGGAGAGAGCCCAGACATGGTGGTGCACACCCATCTGTAATCTCAGCACTCAGAGGAATGAGGCAAGAGAATCAGGAGTTTGAGGACAGCCTGGGCTCAGCAGACTCTGTTTCTAAAAACTTCAAACAATAATAATAGTGCCAGGTGGTGGTGGTGCATGCCTTTAATCCCAGCACTTGAGAGGCAGAGGCAGGTGGATCTCTGTGAGTTCAAGGCCAGGCTGGTCTACAATTCAAGTCCAGGAAAGCCAAGGCTACACAGAAACCCTGTTTTGAAAACCAAAGTAGTAATAATAACAACAATAGTAATAACAAATTTATAGTGAAAATGTCGTGAAACATGAAGAAACCTATTAAAAGTGGTCAAGATGATTTTACACACAGAATTGTGTTAAGTATTTTCTGTGAGCAGATACTATGCATGACAAAAGGACGTAACTGGATATTGGAGGAATGCAATCCCAGCATGCCAGAGCTGGAAATATTGAGGGAGGAGGCCCAGGAGTTCAAGGCCAGCCTGAGCTACAAAGTGAAACCTGTATTGAAAGAAGGAAAGAAAGGAAGGGAGGGAGGGAGGGAAAGGAAGGAAAGCAGGGAGGCCAAGCTGTGGTGGCCCACACCTTTAATCCCAACACTGAGGAGGCAGAGACAGGTAGATTTCCTTGAGTTCCAGGCCACCCTGATCTACAGAGCTATTTCTGGGACAGCCAGGGGCTACACAAAGAAATCCTATTTCATAAAACAAACAAAACAAAAAGGGGAAAAAAAGTAGAAAGAGATGCCTCAGCATTTAAGAGTGGCCTCTGGCCTTACAGAGGACCCCAGTTTGGTTTCTAGCACCAAACTGAATAGCTCACAACTGCCTGTGACTTCAACTCCTGGAGACAGAATGCTATCTTCCAGAATCTGTAAGTACATGCATTCATGTGCACAGACCCACACACAAACAAACACACATACTCATAATTAAAAGTAAAAATAAAGATTTTTTTAAAGGAGGGAGGCAGGTGTGGTGGTGCAGTGTATGCCTTTAATCCTAGGCAGATCTCTAAATTCAAGGTCAGCCTACTCTACAGGGAGAGTTCCAGGCTAGCCAGGGCTACATAGTGAGACCCTGTCTCAAAAGAAAAAAAAAAAAGGAGGAGAAAAAAAGAAGGTAAAAATTACCCTGAGATCCCATTTGTCTTGTCACCTAAGCCCAGCAAAACTCCTAATGCTGGATGACACAGCTGGCAAAGCCATGAGGAAGGGATTTTTGATTACTTCCTCCCTGCCTCCACAGAGACAAGAAACCATATATGCCCAAAGTGATGAGTGTGCCAGTTACCCTGATTTATTCATGAGATGCTGTGCACATGTATTGAAATGTCACACTGTGGTTGGGGGCATGTCTCAGCAATGGAGAGAAAGCCTAGAATCCCCCAGTGAGGGGCTGGGGATGTGGCTCAGTGGTAGACCTCCTGCCTAGAATCCCCCAGTTTTGGGGGCGTGGATCAGTGGTAGAGCCCCTGTCTAGAATCCCCCAGTGAGGGGCTGGGGGCGTGGCTCAGTGGTAGCGCTCCTGCCTAGACTCCCCCAGTGAGGGGCTGGGGGCGTGGCTCAGTGGTAGAACCCCTGCCTAGAATCCCCCAGTGAGGGGCTGGGGGCGTGGCTAAGTGGTAGAGCCCCTGCCTAGAATCCCCCAGTGAGGGGCTGGGGGCG
>CAJQZJ010026257.1:13621-72623 GCA_907164525.1 Lophiomys imhausi | reverse complement strand
GGGCGTGGCTCAGTGGTAGAGCCCCTACCTAGAATCCCCCAGTGAGGTGCTGTGGGCGTGGCATGAACAAGGCCCTGAGTTCTTCCCCCTGCACAAATACATGGAACAAGAGGACTCTGAGGCTATGATGAGGGAAGTCAGTCCCTTGTTAATTTTGGTGGCGAGAAGAGTTGAGGCTGGGTGAGCTGACAGGGTGTCTGGGTGGCTGGCATATTCTATTTTTTTTTCTTTTGACAAATTCTATTTTTGACTTGGCCATGGTTCTATGTAGTTTGTGTGAAAATACACACTTTGATTTTGTTCTTTTTTTTGCCGAATTTCAAGAATTCCTATTTTAAGAACTTCATTGGTTTGCTTTAAGAAAGAAGGACTGGTTAACTTTGTTTTTCATTTTTAAAAAAATTTATATTTATTTTATGTGCATTGTTGTCTTTCCTGCACGTATGTCTGTACAAGGGAGTTGGATTCTCTGGAACTGGAGTTAAAGACAACTGTGAGAGTCCATGTGGGTGCTGGGAATTGAACTCTGGTCTCCTGGAAGAGCAGCCAGTGCTCTTAACCACTGAGCCATCTCTCCAGACACTAAGTTTGTTGGTTTGCTTGTTTGTTTGTCTTAAGAGAAAGTTCTTTTTCTTGAGCCAGGATCTCATACACCAGCACAGGTTAGGGTCAGGGTAAGGGTTAGGGTAGGTGTAACTTGTTGCAAATCTCCTGCCTTGGCCTGGCAAGTGCATTACAGGTGTGAGCCACCACTCCTGATAAAGGATTTTACTATATGAAACCAGTTTCTAATAGATCAGAAGCAAGGATTTGTTGCTAGGAAGCACTCTTCAATGTCAAGCTATCTCTTCAGCCTGCAATGTAGGTTGGAATTAAGTCATGTTTACTTTTTGTGAGCTTCTCACATTCTACCCATTTTCCCAAAATGGTATGATTTTTCTTCTTCTTTGTGGCTGCCATTCTGTGGCTTCTGGGAAGCTCAGGTCTTGTGCATGCTTCTCCACCAGATGTTCGGAGCTCAGTTGATTTCCGGGCAGGAAAGGGTGAAACACAGGTCAGAATCCGTGCCAGAGAATATCCAGCCAGAGCGGAGCAGTAGGAGAACCGTACCACTAAGTGTTACCGCTCTTATGATAAACATGCAGGAGAGAGAAACCCTCTCTGCAGCGTAGTGGAAGGTCAAAGCTATCTCTCCTTTAACTAAGCTTTCAGTGCAGGACAGAGCAGCCCCAAGGAGCTCTCAGAGCCCATGGACTGAGTCAAGTGGCTTTGGGAGTCCAGCTTGGTTAGGGTGGATTTGGAGGCTGCTTCGTGGTTAGCCAGCAACCCGTCGTCACCCCAGATGAACACTGTGGTGAACCGTGTGTGCAGGAGATACAGCAGAAGCTCAGCGCCTCTTAGCAAGCTTTGGAGGAAGCCTATAGGGTGACTGGGAGTAGTGATCAAGACTACTGAGTAGTGATCAAGCCTGGCTAGGCAGCCAGTGGCAGCAAGATGGAAGTCTGTGCCCCATGCAAGCCTGGCCAGTCATATCCCATACCTGGCAGAATGCACCAATAGAACCCTAAAGAAAATGCTAACTAAACTCCTCTGTTAGATTAAACTCCTCCTTCTAGCTCTTCTCTGCCTTTGCTCTATGCCTCACAGGCCCAACAGTCTTTCTCCCTTTGAATAATGTTTAGGAGACCCCTGCCACCAGGACTACTCTCCCCTGATCATGAACCCATGCCCCCTGTTTTACAAGCCATCCAATTGCTGCTCATCTGGACACATTCTGATGGCCTCCTTCCCAAGCCACTCATACATCCTCCAACTTGTCCCATACAGCACCGAGATCAGGTTCTCCATGTACCTCCCAGTCAACCAACCGCGCCTCTCCAGCCCAAGTGGCAAAGACCCTATACCATGGTAATCACAACCCTGACTGTGGTCAGAGTCTGGAAACTTCCACATTGGGTCCATCTAAATCATCTAAAACCTGTACATTCCCCTCCTCCTTCTCCTTCTAGCCCTGATTTACATATTCATCCACACCCTCAGGCCAGGCTCCCTTAAGACTACCCATTCTCCACTGTCACCTATTGCCAGACAAAACCTCAGTCCCCTTCTCCCACTCCTGTGTCTCCTTCACCCACTTAATTGGCAGTATGCCTGGCGATTCCAGTTCAGGAAACACTCATAAATCATAAAAACTCCCCAGGTTATCAGCACAGTCCCAAACTCTCTGAACTCAAGACCCAGGGGAGGAAAGATGAGCCACTGGGGCCCAGGGTGCATTTTACAAAGAAAAATGAGTCAGCCCCTTTAACCCTTGGGCACCAATACCCACAATTAACATTCACTGACAGGTGACTCCTCTAATTACTTTGGTAGTTCAGGTGTCCTTAGACATCAAACACTCTGAACAAATCCTATACTCCCAATTATAAGACTTAACTAGACCCAAACCTCCCCAGCCATGTCCTCTTCGATACACACACACACTCTCTCATGGCCTCACCCTCATTTGGGTGGAGGTCATCGAACAAACTCTCTCTTCTCAACCTCACTGATCCCTCCTTTAAAGTCTCCCCCACTGCTTTCTCTGTGCCCCCTTCAATGCCCTCCCCTAGCTGCAGTCCCTCTCGCCAATGATGCTGCAACCCCACTACCGACCACTTGTCCCCTGCCATCCAAGCTCCCCTCCAGGAATCAGAGACAAGTTCCCACACCAATTCCAAAAATTTGTTACCAGTCAACCCCTTTCATCTCTCCACAAAAACCTCCCCAATCATCCATGTTCCCAAAATGCCTCAGTTTCAAAGCCAACCTTTGCACCCCAGGGAAAGCTATTTTGGTAAAATGGAAGTCTTTCAAATTCTATTTTCCCAATGCAACTGGACCCTGTTTTTTTGGTGGCAGCTGATCTTATACAGCCAATCTGAATTCCTTTCAAGAACTCGTTTCCCCAGCGCTGCCTTCCTGCCTATTATGGTGGCTATGAGTCTGCCCCTGTCTTAACTGGGACAGCTATGGCTGGTGGCACTTTGAGCCATTCTGTCCTCACGGCTTAATATTTTGAGGTCAAATCACAACTTTCAGTAGACTCCATGGCTCAGTTGAATCACCATTGCCAATGGGAGGCTAAAGAGTGTATCTCTCATGTCCAAGATGGTACACATGTTTCTCTGGCAGAATCAGACTCATCGGAATGTTTGAGTTTAGGATTGTAGTCTGGACAGTCTTGGCCCTCTTATTTATTTTCCTCAGATTTTGGATGAGTCTCTAACCAGTGGTCCCAGGTTTCTTCACAGGCGGGAGAGATGTGTTCCAAGGTGACTGGTAGGGCACCAGGATGCCTGTCTTTCTAAATCAGACCAAATGGACTGCAATTTCCTTTTTTGTTCCCAGGGTCATTGGGAATCATTTAACTTGTTCAGTGGTAGCTGAACTTGGAGTTGAGCCAGTCCTGGGGAGTTGATTTCTACCCTCACCTCCAGGAATCTTTGTCAACCTGAAACATAGTCCAATTCTACCTTTTGATTCGGGAAAGGACTTTCAGCTAGGAGACATTCTTCCAACAGAGGGCAAGACATCAAAATTTTGCTGGGTAAGTCTTACTGCATATCATAAATACAGAAGGGGTTGGTGGCTTTTTTAGTTTATGCAAAGGATCTTGTCTCTCAATCAGCTTTGTTGTTGTTAAACACCTCTGAGCTACCTCCAGAAACTGGGACCTATTTATATCTTCAAAGCCATCTAATTTTTATAACCTTTCTCATAATATATTGGGGTCAACTGGGTGGAAAATGGCAATCTTTTTAGTAGCTGCCTTTAATTCTTCTAAAAAGTGCATAAGGAAAATTGCCTCCTTGGTCAGAAGGGAAAATTCATTCTTTTTTGTTTTTTTGTTTTTTTTTGGTTTTTTTTTTTTTTTTTTTTTGGTTTTTCGAGACAGGGTTTCTCTGTTTAACAGCTCTGGCTGTCCTGGACTCGCTTTGTAGACCAGGCTGGCCTCGAACTCGCAAAGATCCGCCTGCCTCTGCCTCCCAAGTGCTGGGATTAAAGGCGTGCGCCACCACCGCCCGGCTGGAAAATTCATTCTGTACTGGCCGCATAGTCTGGTAGTGATCTCTCCACCCAGCAGGGAGCCATTTCTCTACTGGAGACTGGTGGGCTTTGAGCTTTCCTTACTGATTGAAAAGAGGACATAAACCATTAAAGGAGGGGAATATTTTCCTTTTCCCCATCTTCTGAGTGCAAAAGGCTGTTTAGAAAAGGGAGGGGAGGGAGCCAAGAGAGGTTATTACTCCCCGTGTGCATTCCACTGAAGTGGCGCAGGGTGGGGGGGGGGCTCCCAGTCTCCATGAAAGAATCAGGGCCAATCAGGGCCAAGAGCCTGAGTCAAGTGCTGCAACATGCAAGTGCTTCAGGGGCTGGAGGACTGAGAGATCAGATTCTTGGATTTCGTGGGAGGCCGGCAGAGTCAAAAGAGTATGTATGGATCCCAATCAAGGGGGCACAGGTCTTAAGCTGAGAGGGGGATGTCTCCCACAGAGAAAGCCACTCCTCATTACAGGGAAACTGGTGAGGGTGGCTGGGGTTGCATGTTTCAGAAGGCCTGGACCCAAAGATGGAGGCTTGGAGCACAGTCCAAGGAGGGAGTTGTGCAAGGGAAAAGTGCTTGTGAGAAACCTCCAAGAAAATAAGACAAGAGTCTTATAACCTCAGTTTTCTCAAAAACACAGATTGTTCTTGGAATGTGCTTTCGTGCTTCTCCCTGATGTAGCAGATGGCAGTGAGTTCACTTCAGTCATTCCTATTCATATGTCTCCCTGAATTAACATGTTTTTGCCATGTGTGACTTGTCCCTGTGATTGTCTACAGCTTGAACTGATAAGGACTTTACTCATGTGGTTCTTCTTAACCCTTAGAGTACTAATTGCCTATTGCTCTCAATAAAGTTGACTATTGCATGCGACTTTAGTCCACATCATAGGCTCTGATCTCCCAGTTTCACACTGCCAACTAGAGCCGTCAATCTGTCAGCTCCCCTGCACCCGCACCACCAGGGCGAGCTCTCCATCACTGCCCGGCTAGCTCACCCAGTGCAGCAGCCAGCAAGGGGCAGGGCCAGCATTCCCACTCTCAGGCTGCCAGGGCAAGCTCTACTGTGCTGCCCAGACAAGGTACAGAGCTGCTCTCCCAAGTGCTGGAGTTGGTTGGGGCCAGGTCTCCCACAGGCCACAGGTGACAGCTGCAAGGGGGTGGAGGGCATCTTTCCCTCACCTGTGCCACCTCATGGCAGGGCCAGCTCTCCAGCACTCATACCCCCTACCAGGACCTGCTCTGCTCTGCAACCAAGGTATGGTACAGGGCCCACTCTCCCCAGTGCAGCAGTCAGTGAGGGGCAGGGCCAGCTCTGCATAGCCCTTGGACATCAACATGGTCCCAGGTGGTAGCCCAAGGACATTGGCATGACCTTTGGTGGTAATATGAGCCATGGATATTGACACACCCCTGCTACTGCATGGCCATGGACTCAGTCATGACCCTCAGCAGCACCATGGGAACAGGACTCACCAAGGCTTCTGGTGGCAGGACAGGCCACTCACATCAGTCTATTCTCTCCACCTTCACCTCTCCAGTTCTGCATCTCTTCATAGTGCTCAAAACCTTCCATTTCTCTTTCTCATCATACTTGTATAGCGCTGTGGCTCCAGATATTGGGGGGGCATGCTGTGGAGGAACCTCTGGGTTTCTTCCACCCTCACACAACACATGGCAGTGCTTAAGTGTGTCTGTTTTATTAACATATTTAACCCTAATTTTACAAATACTAAACTATTTTATTTTGGGGGAAAAAATTTTTTTTCAAGACAGGATTTCTCTATTTATCCATGGCTGTCTTGGACTCTCTTTATAGACCAGGCTGGCCTTGAATGCACAGAGATCCACCTGCCTCTGCCTCCTGAGTGCTAATATTAAAGGCGTGCTCCACCACGCCCAGGTACTAAGCCATTTTAAAGAAAGGGCTTAGAAGGAGCAAAATTCCTCTCAATTGGCTAGCCATACAGCAGAACCTTAGAGAGACAAATGCAATCAATTCCAGATAGCCATAGCCAACTATTAAATATCTCTGCCTCTGTAACTATATAAGTAGAGTATAATGAATATGGGGGACTAGAAAAATAGCAGTGTTCACTTTGATTGATGGTAACTAACTACAACAGAAACCAAGACACCATAACTGGTACAAAAGATTCACTGACATAGAATGTGCTCCTCAGAATGAAAAACAGATCCCTCACACCCCAAACCTGGTAAGCACACAAGAATGGTTGGGCTGGCTTTGGGTTACTCTGTATGGGATATCAGCCTTCTAGCTGTGCCTGTCACTTTGCTCTGTCTTAGAAAGCAGACACCCTGACTGATGTCACTCTATCGAGTTGTAAGTGCCATGAAAAAATGACTCATCTTACTGTTAAATGTGAACAATCATCTGGCGAGACACGAGGAGGCACAAATAAATTTGTCCTGAGTTGGAGGCTGGCACACACCAACAAGGAGGGGAAGGGGCATTGAGGATAGGGCACTAAGAGTCGAGGAGGTCTGTAGTGGACAGCCTACCTGAAGTTCTGGTGGCTGGTGTGTCCTCTGGTCCAGCAGGGAGTCTCCACCCAAATTGGGGGCTGGGATACGGCAATGAGCAGTGGAGGGGGATTGGGGATAGTGTCAGAGAGGATCTCTGAGTGGAAGAGGTCTGTGGCTGGGCATCCTACCTGTTCTGGCAGGTCTGCTCTGGATTGTGCAGGGGATATCTGCCAAATTTGGAGGCTGGGACACAGTGATGAGGGAAGGAAGAACCAATAAGGATTGGTCTGTCGGAAGCTAGAGAGTGGGGAAGGTCCATGGGGCAGCTGGGCTACCTGGTCTTTTGACAAGTGCAGCCTGTGGTTGAGTAGGGGGTATCTTCCCAAGGGAACCAAGAGAGTGTCTGGGTCGTTTCCTTAATAATAATTATGGTTCTGTAATATAGATGGCATTCCATCTTAGTTGATGTGGTAAGGGATAAAAGTTCCTATCTGTAACTTTTTTTTTGAGAAAGGGAGTCTACAAAGCCAAAGTTGACTTGAAGTCACTATGTAGCTAGGCTTGCCTCCAACTTTTGATCCTCTGCCTCAGCTTTCCAAGAACTGGATTTCAGGGATGCACTACCACACCCAATTATGGTACAGCCACAAATACCCATATATATAGAAAAATAGGATCAACATAGTAAATTCTTGATAATTTTGAATATAAGTGAAGATACAGAAGTGTATTTTTTAAACTATTAATTAAAATAAGCTTTATTACATCAAGTAATAAATACAGAGATGCAACATTTTCAGTCATTTTCTTCCAGATGTTGTGACTGGCTCACAGTAAACACAGACCTGAGATCTACAGTCTCAGGATGGACATTTGTAGGGCCTGTGGTACGGTGGGGTAGATTGCTCTTTCTTCTGTATTATAAGCTGTTCATTTTTAAGATTGACTTCAAAGCACTCAGTCATGCAAATACTTAAGCAATGAAGCAGGGTCTACACTGTACTCAGGCGGGCCAGCTGCTAAGCACACGTGCTGTGGTTTGCACTCAAGTCCTCAGGTGAGCTCCTGGAGAAGTCCACTGGGGTGATGCAAATGGAAAACGTATCCAAAGGGAGATTCAAGGGGATACTGGTATTTGGGGGCAAAAGAATAGCTCACTGTTAAGTGGCGTCACAAACGTCTTTCAAATGCTTGGAAAGAAAAAAGAACTGGGTCATTCCTAACTACTTAAAATGCACATCGTCGTTAACTGCTAATGTCTTCCCACTCTTCAGAGCGTGGGCTCAGAGCTTAATGACTGTAGAAAAACTACTGCCATTATGAACAATGCCTCTCATCTCCATGGGGTAGCAAGACTGGCCTTCAGACTGGCCAGGGCTAGGACCTGGCATTACGTTCCGTTTCAGCCAAGCACTCCCGAACATTCATGCTTCAGGCATGAATGATGCCTTGCTTCAGTCTCTCCATGGAGCTCTTACTCCCTGCGTACATGGGTCTGATCTCTTTCCTCAGCTCTTCAATGATGGCCAGCAGCTCTGCATACTTACTCTGAGGCACCTAGCTAGCCCTGGGTGTAGCCTAGGGATGGAGGCCCGTAGTCTTTCAGCAGCTGGCGATATTGAGATGTTGCCATACCTGTGGAAGGTGAGTGGACGCTTCTGGCGTTGAGGGCGGAGGAGGCAGGCATGTGCGCCGTCAAGTTCGGCTTGTAAGACATCCCCTGGAGCGGCAGGTGCACCAGGCCGAGCCCACACGAGCTCAGAGGTGGCCCCAGGTTCCTGCACCTGTCTGAGTGTCCGAACACTTTTTGTTGTTGCCGGCTCCGGCCGCACAGGCCCAGAAGTGTATTTTTGACTCCACCAACTTTTCCATATGTAAGAAAAATTTCACACAGGTAGTTTTATATGTGCTTTCAATTTGGCTGTATTTGTTCATGTGTTACTGGGAGCCCGCCAGAGAAGACCACTCAGACAGTGTATAGCCAACTGCAAGTCTTTAGTCCAACCAACTGTGAGGACGTTCAGGTATTTAGGAAGCAATATATAAATTTTACAAATTTATACAAACTATAAATATTAAGTATAGCCTTAGAGTAAAACCCACGTCCTGTTACTTTGCTCAGCAGCTGCACAGAGCTGTTGCCCAAGAGGGCAGTTTAACAGAAGCCAAGATAAGCAGTTAGATGAAGGGGCAGGGGGAGTGTTTAAACACACAGGCTGCTTAACAGAAGCCAGGATAAATTATCAGAGGAAATTTGACACCTACTTCCTAGAACAGAATTGAGTAATTTTCCACAAGATTCTCCATCAAGGAAATAAAATTCTAGTCAAATATAAAATAACCTGAGCAATATTATGAGAGTCTGCATTGTCTTGTCCTATCTCAAATGTATAGTTTAACTTAATGTCTGGGGTAGAGAGCACCAATTACAGTTTTACCTTTTGAAATTTTTATGTGTTTAACCTCTTTTAAAAGTATTCAGTCATCAACAGCTGTGTTTTTAAAATCTCCACACAAATACTTAAGGAATGGATTCTCAACGAATCCTTTCATGTATCTTTTCATCCATCAGATTTTATCCAGAATGAAGTTATTTAAAATTGACAGTGGAGAAATACATGAGGCTTTTCTAAATTATCTAAAAATAATTTGACTTTCATATTAGTTATGGCAATGCCAATAAAAGGAAGAACACTGTAGAAGCTCCTTTACAAAACATGGGCATTGACCAAGTACTCTCAAGAATTTGGTGATCTATTATAACCCTGTTCTCACAACTTTGGCAGGTACTGTTGTGGCCATTAACAAATTATGCAAAAAGAAAGTAAACATCCGGTCTAATAGCACAGGAGCCATGGGATGTTAATGGTGATAAGGAAGATATCTCAGATAAAACTAGTTCCAATAACTGCACTCCCTAAGTTGTGTCCTGGGTGATTAATTGATAATACACGATGAATTAAGTTTATACAACAAATAAGATGAGAGTAAATCAAGAACAGGATGGCCATATTACCTCTGACATGCAAAGACATTCTCAACAGAGTATCTTCTCTGAACAGACCTCCCACACTCTCATTCTCTAATGGCTCTCGGCATCAAGAGTATATGAATATTCTGATGTTGAACAAATTCTAGGGCAGATTAAAGTTGTTCTCACAATTTTTTAAAGTCACAGTCTTGCCAATGAGTTGTCTGATATTCATTAAAATTTTTATACAAAGGCTTGTCCATCTTTCTTACATGCATAGGATTCCTGGAGATCATGGATTTTCTAATGTGTAAGCTCACCATTGACAGTAAAGGCTTTTCCACATTTTTTACATTCATAGAGGTTCATACCTTATGGACTCTCTGGTGAATTTTCCCATATTTCACATTCATAGACTTTCTCACCAATATGAATTCTCTGATATACAGCTAGCTTAGGATTATTGCTAAAGGCCTTCCCACATTCCTGCCATCCATAAGGGTTTTTACCAATATGAATTTTAGCATCTCAAAACAAGTTTGATTTTTTTTTTTTTTTTTTTTTTTGGTTTTTCGAGACAGGGTTTCTTTGTATAACAGCTCTGGCTGTCCTGGACTCACTTTGTAGACCAGGCTGGCCTCGAACTCACAGAGATCCACCTGCCTCTGCCTCCCAAGTGCTGGGATTAAAGGCGTGCGCCACCACCGCCCGGCTACAAGTTTGATTTTCAACTAAAGACCTTCCTATATTCTTCTTTTTTTTTTAAATTTTAGAGACAGTGTTTCTCTGTATAGCCTTAGCTGTCCTGGACTCCCTTTATAGACCAGGCTGGCCTCAAACTCACAGAGATCTACCTGCCTCTGCGTCCTAAGTGCTGGGATCAAAGGCATTCGCCACCAGGCCCAGCAATTACAGACAGGTGTGAACTGCCATGTGGGTGCTGGGATTTGAACCAGGGTTCTTTGGGAAAACAACCAGTGCTCTTAACCACTGAATCATCTCTCCAGCCCCTTCCTATATTCTTAACATCAGTAAGGTTTCTCAGCAGTGTAAATTCTTAGATGTGCTTTACGGTATCTACAAGTAAGGCACTTCTACATTCTTTACATTCATAAGGATTCTTGACAGTATGAAACTGGTACTGATATCGAAAGGCTTCCCCACATTTGTTACATTATAAGGGTTTCTCACCAGATGAATTCTATGATGTTTATTGAGGTGGGACTTAAGGCTGAAGGCTGACCCCCACTACTCACATTAAAATAATTTCTCTCCAGTATGAGTGGTTTGGTGCCGTGTGAGCTTTGCCAGAATAATGAAGGACTTTCCACATTCCTTACACTGAAAGGGTCTCTCACCAGAATGAATTTTCTGATGTTGCTTGAGGTTTGAACGACGATTAAAGCCTTTCCCACACTCATTACATTCATGGGGTTTCACATCAGCATGAGTAATCCTATGTTGAAAAAGGGTGGAGACACGATTGAAGGACTTCCCACATTCCTCACACTCAAATGTTTTTGGACTTGTATGATAAATGCTTCTGTGGTAATTAAGCTGGCTGGGAAAATGAAAAGCTTTTCCACATTCTTTACATTCAAAGGGTTTCTCATCACTGTGGGATTTCTGATGACGAATGAGAAGTATATGAAGTCTAAAAACCTTCCCACATTCTTTACACTCAAAGGGTTTCTCTCCAGTGTGAATACTCTGATGATCAGTAAAATGTGACCTTCGACGAAAGTATTTCCCACAATCCTTGCACTGATAGGGTTTCTCATCTGTATGAATTCTGTGATGTTCATTGAGTTGGTATTTACGTCTGAAAGCTGAACCACACAGCTTACACTGGAAGGGTTTTTCACCAGTGTGAGTTTTCTGATGTTCATTAAGGTATACTTGAAGCCTAAAAGCCTTCCCACATACATTACATTCAAAAGGTTTCTCACCTGTATGAATACTCTGGTGTCGAACAAGGAATGAACCACTCTTGAAAATCTTACCACACTGCTTACATTCAAATGACTTCTCTCCAGCATGAGTGTTCTGGTGCTGAGTGAGCTTTTCCAGAACAGTGAAGGCCTTTCCACATTCCTTACACTGAAAGGGTTTCTCACCAGAATGAATTTTCTGATGTTGCATGAGGCTTGAGTGACGTTTATAGGTTTTCCCACACTCACTACATTTATATGATTTCACATCAGCATGAATACTTCTTTGTTCAACCAGGTTGGAGACACGACTGAAGGACTTCCCACATTCCCTGCATTCAGATGGTTTTGTACCTGTATGGATGGTTTTATGTTTCTTAAGGAGGCCAGGAAGATGAAAAGCCTTTCTACACTCATTCGATTTGAAAGGTCTCTCATCACTGTGAGATTTCTGATGTCTTATAAGCTGTTGGTGGAGTCTGAAGATCTTCCCACATTCCTTGCATTTGTAGGGTTTCTCTCCAGTATGATTACTCTGATGCTGAGTAAGAGTTGACCTACAAGCAAAGTACTTCCCACACTCTTTACATTCATATTCTTTTTCTACACTGTGAGCAAGAGTCTGGCAGGTATAAGTAGGCATTTGTTCCTTGTTACTAATATTTTGACCAGCATCTCCTTCTTGACAACTCTGTGGTCCCCTGAATGTACTACAGTTGGGGCCATTACTAAAACTGGAGCCCTGGAGGTCAAAAGTTTTACTTGATTGCTTTATGCTCTGCTTGGGTAAATTGATATTATAAATATGATTCTCTGGAGAGATACCTTCAGCGTTATAACATGACTCCATATCTGAAAGAAAAGGAGAAAGCAAGAATACTTTCTTTTCCTGAAACATACATACATACATTTTCCTGTAACATAAAATCCCCTAAATGAATGGCCAGACTCTAAAGTATTTTTCTTTCTCTCTCTCTCTCTCTCTTTCCCCTCCCACTCCCTCTCTCCCCTCTCACATTCCCTTTCTCTGTTCAAGACAAGGTTTCTCTGTGTAACAGCCCTGGCTGTCCTGGACTCACTTTGTAGACAAGCCTGGCCTCCAACTCACAGAGATCCGACTGTCTCTGCCTCCTGAGTGCTGGTAATTAAAGGCACGTGCCACCACACCCAGCTTAAAGTATTTTCTAAGAAGATGAACGGTAACAAGGAAAGCAGCAATAAGGAACGTTCATATAAGACAGTTCTCTTCAAAGTAAAACAGATTGGAAATGGGAAGACATTTCTCCTTAACAAGATTATAACAAGCTATATTGAAGTAATCTTATGTGTTCCTTTGCACAATACAGGAAATATACACCCACTGGTGAAGGTTTTTTAACCAAATCATGACCAAAAAAAAAAAAAAAAAACCAAACCTATACCACACAAATACATATTAGTCATCCTTTAAGAAAACTGGCCCAGCCACATGGTGCTGGCTCACACCTTTAATACCAACATTCTGGAGTCAGAGGCAGAAGGATCTAGAATTTGAAGCCAACATGGTCTACAGAGTGAGTTCCTGAACAGCCATAGCTGCACTTAGAAATCCTGTCTCATAAAACAAAAACAAAACAAAATACAACAAAAAGAAAGAAAGAAGAAATAAAACAAAACAAACAAAAAGTGTCCTAGATTTGGAATTCTGAATAAAAGGGGAAGAAGGGGCGATAAAATATGTGGTGGAGCCGGGCGGTGGTGGCGCACGCCTTTAATACCAGCACTTGGGATGCAGAGGCAGGCAGATCTCTGTGAGTTCGAGGCCAGCCTGCTCTACAGAGAGTCCAGGACAGCCAGGGCTGTTGTTACACAGAGAAACCCTGTCTCAAAAAAAAAAAAAAAAATGTGGTGGTGGAAATACACAATTGTAATCCCAGAAACCAGGAGCCAGAGGGAACAGCCCTGAGTTCTAGGCCAGCTTGGACTAGATACTGGGACTCAGTGTGAGAAAAACAAAAACAAGTTATAAAGAAAACAGAAAGGGAGGGGGAGAAAATTCATTGGAATTCTTAAGAAGACTGAGGATCTCTGGCCAGGGAAACAGTTATGGCTAACTGCAGATCGTTACCTAGCCTTCCTCTCCTCCAAATCCAGTTCCCCAGTTTCATCCCCAGCTCTGTAGCAGAGCTGTGGCCTCTCCTCACTCTGCACCCATTCCCAGGGGACTAAGCAGATCCTAGTGGACTTGTTTTCCTCCTTCTGTGGACCCCTCAGCCTCTTCATTCTTAAGTGTCAGCTCCCAATCCTGAGAAACACATTTTACCTGGAACTCCCAGTGGCCACACCTATCAGGATCCCATAAGAATTTCTTACCAAGTAACACATAGCTACCACAATTCTCCTAAGAACCCGAGAGGGCAACAGAAACAAAGGAACAAAAAACCCACCCAACAAAGACAGGACCAGATAGCACTTAGAATTCTAATCTTCCCAAACACAGATGCTTAAATGTCAGCACAAAACCACCATGAAAGCTAGGACAGTGTATGTGCGGTAGAGCCCAGCACCATAACACAGCAGGCCTGAGTGTTACAACATAGGTAAAGCATAAGAAAAACAATAACGAAGCTTCTGTAAATATAATAGATGGCATTTAGGAGGAAAAAAATCCCTTAAAGAAATCTATGGAAACACAAACGGTGGAAGGAAATGAACGAAACAGTTCAAGACCTGAAAGCAGAAACAGAATCAATAAAGAAAACCAAAACTGAGATGCATCTGGAAACAAAAAGCTTAGGAACTCAAACAGGAACTTCAGAGGCAAGCCTCACTAACAGAATACAAGAGATGGAAGAAAGAATCTCCGGCACTGAAGACACAATAGAAGAAGTGAATACCTTGCTCAAAGAAAATGGCAAATCTAAAACAACTCCTGTACAGGTCATCCAGAAAATCTGGTACACAATGAAAAGCACAAATCTAGGAATAAGAATAAAGAAAGGAGAAGAAACCCACATCAAAGACGCAGGAAATATTTTTTTAACAAAATCATAGAAGAAAATTCCCCTACTCTAAAGAATAAGATACCTATTATGGTACAAGAACCATGCAGAATATCAAGTAGACTGGACAACAAAAGAAGGTCTCCTCAGCATCTAATAATCAAAACACTAAACATATAGGACAAAGAAAGAATATTTAAAGGCACATTTGAGAATAATACATGGCTTCTCAAAGGAGGCTTGAAAAGTCAGACTTTACAGACTCTGAGAGACCACCACAGATGCCAGCCCAGACTACTATTCCCAACAAAACTTTCAATCACCATAGATGGAGAAAATAAGATGTAATACGATAAAACCAAATTTAAACAATATCTATCTATACATGAGCCCTAAAGAAGGCACTAGAACGAAAACTTCAATCTAAAGAGTTTAACTATATTCAAGAGAACACCATCTCAAAAGAGAGGACACACACACGCACGCAGGCACGCACACGCACACACACACACACACATATCACCATTGCAAAATAACAGGAATCAACAAACACTGCTCATTCATATATCTCAACATCAATGGTCTTAATTCCCCAATTAAAAAGATACTAACTAAGCCATCGTGGTAGTGCACGCCTTTAATCTCAGCACGTTGGAGGTAGAGGCATGTAGATCTATGAGTTCAAGGCCAGCCTGGACTACAAAGTGAGTACCAGGAGGTACAAAGAGAAACCCTGTCTCGAAAACCAAAAAAAAAAAGGAAAAAAAAAAAAAGACACAAACTAACAGAATGTATATGAAAACAGGATCCATCCTTCTGCTTCACCCAATAAACACACCCTAAGCCGGGCAGTGGTGGCGCACGCCTTTAATCCCAGCACTTGGGAGGCAGAGGCAGGCGGATCTTTGTGAGTTCGAGGCCAGCCTGGTCTACAAAGCGAGTCCAGGACAGCCCGAGCTGTTATACAGAGAAACCCTGTCTCGAAAAAACCAAAAAAAAAAAAAAAAAAAAACACACCCTAATACCATGACATAGACACCATGTCAGGATAAAAGAATGAAAAAGGATCTTCTTAGGTCCATTCCAAACAAATGGACCTAAGAAGCAAGTTGGTGTAGCCATTTTAATATCTGACAAAATAGACTTCAAAAAAAATAAATCTAATCAGAAGAGAAAGGAAAGGACATTACATGATCATCAAAGGAAAAATTACTAACATCTATATACCAAATATAAGGCACTCAATCAAGAAAAACAAAACAAAACAAAACATGTTGCTGGGCATCGTGGTGTACGCCTTTACTCTCAGCACTCCAGAGGCAGAGGTAGGTGGATTGCTGTGAGTTCAAGGCTAGCCTGGTCTATTAAAGTGAGTCCAGAACAGCCAGGACAACACAGAGAAACTCTGTCTCAAAAAACAAAAAAATCAGCTTAAATCACATATTGCCCTTCACACCCTGATAGTGGGAGACTGCAGTACTCCACTCTTGCTAATAGATAGTTATCCAGACAAAACTAAACAGAGAAATGCTGGAGCTAACTGACATTATAAACCAAATGGAACTAACAGATAATTATAGAACATTTCACCCAAACACAAAAAACTTTACCTTCTTATCAGCAAAACTGACCACATACATGGACACAAAACAAGTCTCAACAAATACAAGAAAATTTCTTTTTTTTTTGGTTTTTTGAGACAGGGTTTCTCTGTTTAACAGCTCTGGCTGTCCTGGACTCGCTTTGTAGACCAGGCTGGCCTCGAACTCGCAAAGATCCGCCTGCCTCTGCCTCCCAAGTGCTGGGATTAAAGGCGTGCGCCACCACCGCCCGGCACAAGAAAATTTCAATAGCACCTTGAATGCTATCTGACCACCATGGACTAAAGCTGGCTATCGACAACAACAGAAAAACAGAAAGCTTACAAACTCATGGAAATTGAACAACACACTGCTCAGTGAAAATTGGGTCAAGACAGAGATTAAGAGAGACACTAAAGACTTCCTAGAGTTGAATGAAAATGAAGACGCAACACATCCAAAGATGGGGGACCCAATAAAGGCAGTTCAAAGAGGCAAGTTTATACCACTATGTACCTATATTAATAAAAAAAAATTGGAGAGATCTCACTCTAATAATTTAACACCAAAACAAAAAGCTCTAGAATAAAAAGAAAGAAATTACATCCAAAAGGAATAGAAAATAAAAAAGTAATTAAGCTCAGGGCTGAAAGCAGTAGAATACAATCAAAGGAAAAAAGATACAAAAGAACCAATGAAGCTAAGAGTTGGTTCTTTGAGAAAATCGGTAAGACTGATGAACCCTTAGCTAAATTAACTAAAAGGCAGAAAGAAGATTCAAGTTAACAAAATGAGATAAAAGGAGGACATAACTATAGCTGGTCTTTGCTACTTTGTGGGTTCTTCTTTTTCCCTTCCTTTATTCCTCTCCCCATTTGACTCCTTAACACTAGACAGGAGAGAAACCAGGATAGAGGAGAGAGATGGATTAGGTAAATCCGTGAATCTAATTCTTTCCTTTTGTTTCTCCGTTGACCTCAACTATTAGCTAACCTCAACCAACCTCCCTAAACAACCAACGACTGACCACCCTTATGGGGGTCCTAGCATTTATGTGCCCTCTTGAGAAGTTTCCAGAATTCCGATAGTCACACAATCACAGCTGGTAAAAACAAGCTTCTGCTAGAGCATTAGGCAAATCACCGTCAGCTCCTTTGGAAAGTCCAAAATAAAAAGTCTCCCAAACAGAAGAAGTGTAGAGCCAGATGGCCCTAGCTCAAAATTCAACCAGACTTTCAAATCGCTGCTCAAAACAGAAACAGGAGGAACATGCTCAATTCTTTCTATGAGGCCTCTTGTGGTACCTTGTGTGAAGGTTGTCTTTGTATATTAAACTGTCAGCTGCTAAACTGACAGGGGTCTGAGTGTTACCTGGCCATAGGTATTATTATTGTTGTGGCCCATCACTGCCTCCTATTTTGTGAACATTTACCTTCCTCACTTGCTGACTGGCTTTAATAAAGAACTGATGGACAATGGCTAGACAGGAAGGGGAGTGCACAACTTCCAGGCTGAGAAATGGTTTCTGGCAGGAGAAATCAAAAGTGGGAGAATTTTTGGGCAGGGGGGTGGATGGAGGTAAAGAACTAGCCACTTGGTGGGACATAGAGCTAGAATAGTCAGATCACTTTAGATTGAGCTAGCTGAGAGTCTCCCCAGCTAAAGTCTAAGCCATAATAAAAATTAATAAGTCTCCGTGTCATTATTTAACCACTGAAGTTCCAGAAAGTCCAACTATAAGGACACTGGCACGCTGGTACCCAAACCATATAAAGACCCAACAAAGAAAACTGCAGACCCATTTCCCTGATGAACATAAATTTGAAAATTCTCAATTAGATACTTTGAAAACTGAATCCAAGAACACTCAAGAAGAGCATCCATCATGACCAAGTAGATCATGAGATCTTCATCCCAGAGATCCAGGGATGGTCTGACATACATAAATCAATAAATGTAATCCACCATATGAACAAAATGCCACAGGATCATCTCATTAGATGTAGAAAAGGCCTCTGACAACATTCAACACTGCTTCAGGATCAGAGTCCTACAGAGATTAGGGATACAAGGGGCAGACACACCACAACATAATAAAGGCAGCGTACACCAAACCCAAAGACAGCATCGGCTTAAATATAGATAAATTCAAGGGAATTACACTAAAATCCAAAAAAAGACAAGGTTGTTCAAGCTCTTCATACCTACTCAATAAAGTTCTTGAAGTTTTAACTACAGCGTACAACAACTGAAGGAGATCAAAGGAATGCAAATTGAAAGGTCAAAGTATCCTGATTTGCAGATGTATACATAAGTGGCCCTGAAGATTCCAACGGGAGAACTCTTACACATTCAACAAAGAAGCTGTGACAAAATAAAGTCACAACAATCAGTAACCCTCCTATTTACAAACAACAAATGGACTGAGAAAGAGAAAGAAATCAGGGAAACAACACCTTTCACAATGGCCTCAACTAATACACAGTATCACAGGGAAACTAACCAAGCAAGTGAAAGACTTGTATGCTAAAAACAGTAAGACACTGAAGAACGAGACTGAAGATGATATTGGAAGATGAAAAGATCTTCCATGCTCATGTGTGCATATACAACGAACAATAAAATACTTTTAAAGTTCAAGAGGGCACTGCTCCAGAGTAAAGAAAGTAAGAACAACTTAAACTCATTCGTGAAATAGAATCCCCTGCGAGAGCTTTTCTATGAACTTGACTGCCTTCCCAGCACTCGGGCATGTTTCCCACAGTTTGCCCAATCCAGGGTCAGCTATGTGACGCCTCTCTAACCACATGGTGAGTCTGGCAACCCTGGAGTCTCACCTCAAGTTTACTCACCTGGTCTCCTCCGCCTGTCTGTTTTCTCCTTCACAGCCATCCAGGGCTCTTTCTTCTGCTCTAATAAGGTGATCAGATCTGGTTTGGAAATGGAACTTCCAACTGAAAAGAAAGAAAGAAATGGCACAAAGTGTAGACTTCTTTTTCTTCTTCTTCTTCTTCTTCTTCTTCTTCTTCTTCTTCTTCTTCTTCTTTTTTTTTTTGATACTCAGCCTCTCCAATTATCCCAGGATGTCCTGGAATATGATATGTAGACCAGGCTGTCCTTGAACTTATTTAAACTGCCTGCCTCTGCTTCCCAAATGCTGGGATTAAAGGTATATGCCATCATGACCTGTCTGTACAGACTTTTAAAAATACAGACTTACTTATTATAAAGGTCTATACACCAAGCCAAAACATGGTGGATCACGCCTATGAGCCTAGCAGGTGGGGGAATGAGCCAGGCCATCTGGGCTGAATAGCCAGACTCATGTCTTGGAAAAACAGATAAAAAATTCTAAAAGCCAAACTAATGCTGAGCAAAGACTTCAGAGAAAAAGGAAATAGCAACCCGGGTAAGAAAGCAGCTGTTTCAGAAAAGGGTTTTAATCTCATTGAAATGCAAATATGGACTTGCCACTTAAGAGGAAAGTATAATTGAGAGGGTGAGAAGTGAACCCGCAGGCTGCATTGTCTAGGGTGAACCCCATCTCTGCAGCTCACTAATGATGCCATTTATTTAGGCAAGGCCCATAAGATTTTATGCTCAATTTTCCCATCTAAGAATTGGGTATGGTTGTACACACATATAGTCACAACACTTGAGAGTGAAAGCAGGTGGATGGGAAGTTCAAGGCTGGATTTAGTTTTATTGCAAGTCCATAGGCAGCCTGCGCTACATGAGACGTGGCCTCAAAAAAATGAAACTAGTAATAATAATAATAGTTAATAATTTGCTGCATGTGGTGGCACACGCCTTTAATCCCAACACTCAGGAGGCAGAAGCAGGTAGACCTCTATGAGTTCAAGGCCAGCCTGGATACAGAGTCCAGGGCAACCAAGGATACACAGAGAAACCCTGTCTCGAAAAACCAAAAAAAAAAAAAAAAAAAAAAGTTAATAATTTACAATGATATCTATTGTATAGGTTCATACTCAGATTAAATAATATATTCAAACAGTTTGAAGATTTTCTGATTTATACTAACACAAAATCATTTTTTAAAATTTCCATTTATTTATTTAGTAATGCAGGGATAGAACTAGGGCCTTGAGCCGGGCGTGGTGGCGCAGACCTTTAATCCCAGCACTTGGGAGGCAGAGGCAGGCAGATCTCTGTGAGTTCGAGGCCAGCCTGGTCTACAAAGCGAGTCCAGGACAGCTAGACCTGTTATACAGAGAAACCCTGTCTCGAAAAAAAAAAAAAAAAACTAGGGCCTTGAGAATGCTGGAGAAGTGTTCTACCACTGAGTTACATCCCCAGCCATGAAAATTGTTATCGTTGTTGTTACTTATACAGCCTTCTTTCACATTTACACATCATTCTTACAGATCTGCTCAATGAAAAAGACCAACTTCACACCCTAAAACTTCCATTGCAAAGCAAGTAAAGATGTGTTCATTGAGGGACATAGAATGTGTTTAGTTCTATTTTGAATCACCTCTATTGACTCATTAGTAAGTAGATCATAACAGCTCTTTTATTTACCTGTGCAATGTAGATACAGTGTATGTAAGTGTTCATGAGGCTGTGTGCACAAGTGTGTGAAGATATGCAAGCATGCATGCATGTACAAGGCAGAGACCAGTGTTAGATGTCTTCATTGATTGCTCTCTGCTTTAGTTTTTGAGACAGAGTCTCTCACTGAATACAGAGCTCATTGAGAGGACCAACAAGGGGTGGACAAAAGCAGGTGCTTCATGAAGTTCCCATTTCTAATAAACAAATCTCACATTATTCCTCTGGGAAGAAGGAGGAACATAGTTCCCTCTTTTAACATTCTATTGATTAAAATGTATTTTATATGTATGTGAGGATCTGTCTTCATGCATGACTGAGCATCATATACATGCAGGGTGCCCATGGAGGAAAGAAGAGGGCATCAGATCCCCTGGGATGGAGTTACACATTGTTGTGAGCCACCTTGTGGTGCTGAGAAGAGAACTGAACCTGGGTCCTCTACAGGTTCAGCTGGTTCTGTTAACCATAAAGCTCTAGCCTTTGATTCTACTTATAGATTTATCTCCTTATCTATTTCATTTATTTAGCGTTTTTGGTTTTGTTTTGTTTGAAACAAGGCCTCACCCTGTAGACTAGGCTAGCCTGGAACTCAGTACGCATCTGAGGGTGATGTTGCACTCACAGCAATCTTCCTGCCTCACCTTCTGAGTGAAGCCATGACAGGAATGGGCCACCAAGCCCAGCTTCAATGACCACTGGAAAGATGGTACTGACTTTTAATTCAGAGTGCAGAAAGCCAACAGTGTAGAGGACACATTCCCATTCATGGGGACAGATGGACTTACCCACTGTGACAAGGTTGCTGTAGGTCTCCAACATGATGTCCTTGTATAAGACCTTCTGAGTAGCATCCAGGCAGGCCCACTCCTCCTGAGAGAACTCAACAGCCACATCCCTAAATGTCACTGATCCCTGAAACCACAAACACAAGTACAGTGAAAATGGGGAAGCTTTCAAGACACACAGAAGGGAAAGGACTCAATGGTGGGAAAGGAGCCATAAGGAAAGGCTCAAGACACATGACTGCGTGAGCTCCCCAATAAACAATGATTGTGCCCACCCTACATATCCAATAAATGTGCCTTTCTATCCCATCACATCCTTTAAGTTATACCCCACAAAAGAGCAATATCACCCTGGTTCAGTGTAAAATACCTAAGAAATACTGTGAGTCCTTGAGTATACTATACTATCACATGATATCATTAATATTTCTTTGTCATAAGAATGATTTTTATATACTATGTAAGAGTCCATATTACATGCATATTAGGTTTAGCCTTTTTTACCACTAAAAGAAAAAACTTTCAAAGTGGTCAACATGCCTCAGGTCTTCCCTAACTCTTGAGACTATGATCACCTCCCTACCACAGCAGCCTGGATGACCTTTCTCTCTGATCACTGAATGCTCTCCTGAGCCTCCTCAAGCAGGTCATCTTGTCACACATACATGCACTGAGAATATTCACTCTCACACCCTGGGACATCAGCCTGAAAACATCAAAGATGTCAATCAAGTTTCCCATTGTAGTCCAATGACACCATCACCTCAAAGTTCTGAAACCCCAAACCAATGTCTCCCTATGGGAATGACGCCTCCACTACAACAACAGTCTCCCTGACCACAGCCAAGCAGAGAGCAGATGTGGAGGAATGCATTCAAAGAAACCCCAGGACCAGCTAGAAAGAGGCACAAACAGGAAATGCTCTGACCTTCCAACCCTCACTGTAAATCCTCCAGACTGGGCTGGATTCCAGTTGAGAGGAAGACAGGAAAGGAATCACCTAACCTGAAAGTCACTCTATGTCAAAGCAAGAAACGGCAACTTACGCAGACCATGTCTTGAGAATTACAGCTAGCCATTCTTCTTCAGTCTTTTTCTCCTGGGGAACAGAAACAAAGCCTTTCGTTGGATTGTGACTTGATGGTCCCAGACTGACAGGTGTCTGTATGATTTCAATGACTACTTTTATTTCTCAAGCAACCCCACTCACTCTCTCCTCTCCCACCACTCACAGCCTCCCTCACATAAACTAGAAGCAGACAGGACTCACACAAAGCCGATCCTCTCCTAACCCCCAGACAACCCACTGCTCAAGGGGTCAATGTGGGAGTACAGATCATAAGCATGTCTGCCTTGAAGTTCCTCCAGAAGATGCCAGCAGAAGGGATCCATCTCCCACCCTTAGATCCAGCCAGCCCTGCAGCTGGGCCTCTCCTCCTACTGTCAGGAGATCTTCCTCCTGGAATCCCACCTTTCAGGGCTGACAGGGCTTATGGCATCCAATGGCAACTCCTTTGGAAATTCAGGGCTGAAGCACAGCAAGGCTGGAGGGTGCAGCTGAGATTCTCAGGCAGTGTCCAGCATTCTGGACCCACTTTTAGTAACTGGGATTGCACACCTTGGACGCTTTCCTGAGCACCTTCGCTCATCTATGACCACAGCTTATGTTGTATCAATTAAACCATGAACCTGGATGAAGATAACTAGCAATAAAACGGGATGTCACAGGAGGTGAGCATGATGTTGTTTCCCTCTTTGCATATTATGAGATATTTTGCACAAAATAATTTTAAATTCATCCCAGGAGTCCTAGGTCTTTTATTCTAGAACTGGGTTCCTCAGCCTCAACACTGCTGACACAATTATTCTGTCTTGGGGTGTGTGGGAGGACTACCTTGTGTCAACCTCTACTCACCAGATCTGAGTAGTGCACACAACCCTCAGAGCTCCCTAAGACATTGCCCTAGGGAGCAGCCATCACCAAATGGGGAGCCAGTGCTCACAGGTCTAAGCCTTGGTTCAATACACTGGGATTGTTTCTTTAACTGATTTTTGAGACAGAATCTTGTGTATCCAGGCTGGCCCTGAACTCCTAATGCTCCTTCCTCCATCTCCCATGCTGAGATTACAGCCATGCACCACCATGCCCAGCTCTCAAGTACATATCTGACAATCTTAGGATATTATACATTTTTATCTGCCACAAAATTCACATACAAAATTTCCTTCTTTCTTTATCCTTCCTTCCCTCCCGCCTCTCTGCACACAGCAGGCTGCACTAGCTAGCTTTCCAGGCATTCCCTTGTCTCCACCGCCCATCTTGTCATAGGAGGGCTGGGACTGCTGACACGCACTTGCTGCATGTGGCAGACATACATTGCATATTTCATGACTGCAAGCACTGCGCCCACTGAGCCATCTCCACCACAGACATTTATGCATTTCTATGATATTTACACATTCGTATACATTTCTAAGAGATATTCACAATCCCGATATCATTCCATCATAATTTACATAGCCAAGATATGCAACTCCACCAAGAGATGATTGGATAAAGCACGTGTAGAATGAGGTCACGGACACAGTGGAATAACATCCAACCATTTACTACAATATGGATGAACATGGAGGATAACAAGTGAAATAAACTAAAGACGAAAAGACAAATGCTGGGGCTGGAGAGATGCTCAGAGGCTGAGAGCTGGTGTGGCCTTTCCAGAGGACTGGAGGTCAGTGTCCTCACAGCTCATAATGCCTGTAACTCCAGCTCCAGGAGGTCCTATACCTCTGGCCTCTGACGGCACCTGTGCTTGTGTACACATAACCCACACACATAATTTTAAAGAAAAATAACTAGTCTTTAAACAAAAAGACACACACCCACAATGTCACTCATTCAGAATCTGAAACTGTTATGTCACAGGAACAAGTGAAATGCTGGTTAATGGGGTTTGAGTGGCTGGATGTGCAGCATCGTGGGTGACAGTGGGAGATGTAGATCCATAAGGAAGAGAGTTGGGAAGATGCTGATCAAAGACTACAACATTTCAGCGACTCAGCAGAAGTTCAAGAGGTAGCTCGTGAAACATGCTCACTGATTAATAGTGTGGGATAGACCAGGAGAGTAGACAGTAAGTGTACTCACTATAAAAATGTTACATTTAGTCATTCCAAAGAACACAAAAACTCCAAAAATCTTACTGTACACAATACAAAATAATTAATCTAAAAAGTGAAAAAATTCTTCTCTGCATTAATAACTTCATTTAGTTTTCTTGTTGATTTGAGAGAGGTTCTCACTGTGAAGCCCAGCTAGCCTGGAACTTGTTATGTGGATCAAGGTGATCCTGAACTCATAGCAATACTCCCGCTTCAGCCTCATGAATGCTGAGATTAAAATGTATACCCTAGAACCTAGATTTTTTTTTTGAGTCATTGTAAAAAAAAAAAATACTGTTAGGGCCCAGAACACGCTGAGGAAGACACCCAAACTCAGCCTGCAAAAGCAATGAATGTTTATATTCTGCAGATATCCAGCAAGCGGGAGGTCACCAACTAGGCAGACTGGCAACCCTGAGATGAGCTCGCAGGATCTTTTTAAAGGCTTTCAAGGGAATTTCAGAGTGGGTTAGGTAATCTTCAATTTGATTGGAGCATTCAAACTGAAAAGCGAGGGCAACCTTTGGCCTAGATAGTCAACAATCACGAATTGATAATAAGACAGAGGGCAACCATGAGTCGATCATAAAACAGAGGGGCAGTCATGAGCTGATCATAGAACAGGGAGGGGTTTCAAACCAGGAATTAGCAGCTAAGTAACTCTAAACAATCTTATCTTTCTCAAGCCACATGGCTAAACCGTCTCTGATTGTTCCGCTGTTTCTCTAGTAACCACTGAGCCAATTTCTGGGAATGGGAACTGTTAGGATTTAATTAGGGGTCCCTCCAGGGCCCTTCAATACACGCACCAATCAGTATTTCTAACACTCCCTTGGACTGCAGAACACTGAAGAGAATGAACCCAAAATGAGCACACAAAGAAACAACTAAAACACATCAGTCCCTATTATAAGGCGCACTGCACTGACAGGCTTCACAACAGTGATTTTCAGGTTCATGAGAAGCCTAGAGAGCCAGAAGGGGACAGAACCAAGACTCCAACCGGGACACCACAGATCCACGTCCCCACGTTCAACCACAGCATTGTTCATCTGGATCTGCCCAATATCACCCGTTACACACATACGCGCACACACACACACCCCACCGTCCCTACACACACACACACACACACACACACACACACACACACACAAATCAACATCCACCCACCCCACACTCAGCCCGCTGGCTCCCGCCTCACGCTGTGGAGACCTACACCAACCAGAGATTTCTTCCTCCAACCCGAAAAACCTGACTTTCCGAGGTCGGACACCGGAACTTGATCCGTAATTTCCGACGCGGTGGCCTGTGGGAAATACAGTCCCCCAATGCAGAACTCCAGAATGCGGGTGGGGGTGGGGGTGTCACAGGGCTCTGAGGATCAGGGAGATCCCAGCATGCAACTTGGGCCAGCACGCCTCGGAGCCCCGCTCAGTGTTTTGTGGGAGTTCTCACCGGGGTACCCGCTTAAATGGGAGGCTTCTTCCTCCACTGATTAAAAAGGTACTTCAGGTGTCTGCGCATCTGATTTTTCTCTCCTGTGGAGTGTCCAGAGGCGCCTAATTTTTTTTTAACTGCACAATTGGAAGTAAAAGCAGATCTGTAGTCCCTGAGCAGTGCGCAACAAAAGCTTTAAGCAACGCCCGTTTCCCGCCCAGCCTGCGTGCTCGGAGTAGTCAAAATGGCGGCTCCTGTGGCGGCTCCTGTCAGAATGGTGATGCCACCTCAGCGGGTGCTGTCCCTGGTGTCTTAATCTGTCCTGCCTTAGCCTGCCCGGTCAGGTGAGCTGTTCACACTGTCGTCACCTTTCCTGCTGTCAAGGGAGCTGTCCACGGTGGCAGCACCTCCTCAGGAGTCTGTTGACTATTCATGCTGACTCAAGCAACAGGGAAAGGCTTCCCTGTTGTGGACTCCCTTTGTAAACTTTGTGTACTTTAAAAACGTTATAAACCCTCAAGGCAGCAAAGTGGCCAGGTTCCTCCCTCAGACAGCTCTTTTAGCCTCTGTAACTGTCACAAAGGTCATCTCTGGCCCCTCAATAGGACCTGTCCCAGATTAGGCTAATTTTAGGTGAAAACTCCGCACAAAAACCCACCAGTACCTTAGCAGGAAAGGAGCAGGGGCAGCCAGCCACACCCTGGATTCGTTCCTCCGCACCCTGGACCCTCCGATAAATCTCTTTTAAGAGATTGCTGTGTGTCTCTCTCATCAGAAGAAGCCAAGAAGCAATGAAGAGAAAAAGCCAAGAAATGGAGCCAGGGCTGAGGCTCCTGAGCTCCCCAACTCAGCTGGGGACACCCTCCCCTGGGAGCTGCAATGCCTCTGGCTGAGGAGGCTTCCTCTAAGATCTGTATGGTTCCTGGACTTTGGAGTCCCAGGACACCTTTCCATCTGAGCTCTAACACTAACCAGTTTGATGTATAACTGCTTTGATTACACTTTTCCTGAGACCCACTGAGTAGGATTCCACCTCGCTGTGCTCTGGTGGGGACTATGATAGATTTGAAAAGACTGAACTAAAGAATTGGTTGGTTTTAAATGTGACAAGTAGTTTACATCAGAGATTTCAGAGAGCCAGGTGTTCTGGACCTTCCAAGGTTCAGTGTCCCTGCTATCTAGATAGGAACATGTGAGTGAGGACCACATCGACATGTATCCACAGAACTGTGTCCATAGACAGTCATTTGCCCCATCTTAAGAATGAATGACTAGCACATAAAGGGATCCTAAATAAGTACACAAGTAGGCCTCATTTTTGTAGGAAAAAAACTACTTTTGTTGTAACATGACACTATTGAACTTCTAAATCACTTTTGTTGTTCCTCCTATTTACACACAACTTCTTTTTCATTCCAGGACATGGTAGAAAACAAATTTCAAGATAATACACTTTCCTATTAAAACCATTAATTGTATTAAATGTACTTATTATAAAAGGGCTAAACACCCAAAGCATAGATTGTCACATTAGATTTGAAAACAAGTCAGACCCAATCATGTGTTAACTACAGAAAACATGTTACAGTTAAGTACTCTAGCAGATTAAACATGACCATCCTCGCAATAATCAAAAGAAGACTCAAGTTTATTTGATAATTGAGGCAGATTGGGGGACAAAGAATATTACCAGAGAAAATAAAGAGGCAAATTCATCAAGGGAAAATAAACTTGGCTGGTCGTGGTAGCACGTTCCTTTTAATCCCAGCAATGGAGAGGCACGGGCAGGTGGATGCCTGTGAGACTGAGGCCAGCTAGAACTATAAACTGAAACCCTCCCTAAAAACTAAAATAAACTCAATATACTCCTAATAGCACAGCTTCAGACATGGAGGGAAAAACCTGCTATAGTAATAAGGAATGACAGCCAAATCTATGATCACATACAAATGTTTTAATCTCAATAATTGATGGAAAAAACCCAGAAAAGCAACAGTGTATAGCTGAATTGGACAGCATATCAACTGTGAATGCTGTCAGAATCAAAAGGAGACAGTTAAACTTTAATGGAATCCAGGTACCTTCAAGGAATGACTTTCACTTACACACACATGGCAGAAATGGTTCCTAGACTCCTTTGAAGACCATAGTAGTGTACAAGGCCCACAACCACCTTACACACAAAAGACACTTCAGTGTGTACATCTGTTGGTTAAGTTTCTCTTCAACTCTACACTGATGTCATTTTGTTACTGATATTCTTAGAACCAAGGATGTTTCAAAATAATTTCGCTGACCTTTACCACTTCACCTTTACAAACCCTTGCTTTTCTTGGCCTCCCTAAATTAGCCAATGCTCTATTGTACATCTTCCATATTGCAGTCTTGTTTATGGGTTGTCTTAAGACATCTACTCTGTCAGTTTTTATTAATATTGACACAATCCACTTGATATCATATTTATGCAACAGTTTTCTCAATTACAAGAGATTTCTTACATGCTCAGAGAACTTTTATTGAAATAAGCTATACTCTGTGCCATACATAAAACAATTCTCAATAAATGTAAAGGGATTTAAATCATATATAACATGTTGTTTGACAAAAGGAATTAAGCTAAAAATCAAGGACAGGTGGTTATATAATAATTGTGTTGGTTTGAATAGATTTGTCCTCTCACCCTGACTGAGGTATTTGAATATGTGGCCCACAGAGAGTGGCACTATTGAGAGGTGTGGCCTTGTTGGAGTGAGTGTGGCCTTGTTGAAGGAAGTGTGTCACTGTGGAGGGTAGGATTGGAAGTTTCCTATGCTCAAGCACCACCCAGTGTGGAATTCCAGTCTTCTGGCTGCCTGCAGAAGACACTCTTCCTACCTGCCTGTGGAAACAGTTCCATTCTGCTGCTTGTGGACCAAGATATGGCACTCATTGGCTTCTCTATCACCATGTCTGCCTGCGTGCTGCCATGCTTCCCTATGATGATAGTGGACTGAACCTCTGAAACTGTAAGCCAGCCTGTAGAAATAAAAAAATAAATTATTTCCAGTATTTATATTATAGTTAATGGGTTGGTGGTGTTAATCTTTAACCCACCATTATAATTAAACACACCTGATGGATCTTAACAAGCCTTAGCCTAGATTGTGCAATCTTGGCCCAACTAGGCTGGCTTTTAATTCTATTCCCCAAATAGGACCCCAATATATACATACATCTCCTTGGGTTGTTATTCTCCACACTATGTTTATGTTCCAGCCCCCGTGGAATGATCTTCTTCTATCTCTTGTGTCTCCTTTCTCCTCCTGGCTTCTTCTTCCCATCATCCTCTCTGCTGTCCCAAAAGCCTGTGTACCTTAGCCCCACCTACCTCTCTGCCCAATCCAGGCTGCAGCATTTATTGGCATCACTTGGTGCACTTATGGCCTGGCATAGCAAGCAGGCCACTGGGAGCAGATTAATTAACATTTAGAATACATAACAGATCATATAGGTTCCTTGTGAGTTTTGAGTTTGAGTCCAACTAACCTATAAATGACCAGAACTACACAGAATAAACCTGTCTCAATCAATTAACAGATTTATGTCAACTGTAGAGGAGAATACTTATGCTCTTAAACTCTGAAAATTAATCACATGCTGATTTTTCAACTTAAAAATGATTATATATAGTCATATATACGTAATAATAATTAAGATGGTAATAATAGTGTTGGTTTTATTTATCCCCTTTATGGGAAATCAAAATATAATATAACAGACCTATGGACTGCTAATTTTTTTTTTTTTTTTGGTTTTTCGAGACAGGGTTTCTCTGTGTAACCCTGGCTGTCCTGGACTCACTTTGTAGACCAGGCTGGCCTCGAACTCGCAAAGATCCGCCTGCCTCTGCCTCCCAAGTGCTGGGATTAAAGGCGTGCGCCACCACTGCCCGGCTTGGACTGCTAATTTTAATAAACTTATAGCTGTAATGTCTTCAAAATGGAGGATAAAGGCTATGTCATTTTGGGAGAGAAGATTTTTTTTTATGTCAACAAGAAAGAAAAGGTAAATCTTCCATCCAATAGAAATCAAATTTGACTATAAAGCCCTCCTACAGATCTTGGCTACAAACAAAAGAACACACAGATAACTTACATTTTCTGATTCCACTACATGGGAACAGCTCAGACTGGCTAAGACACATATGTATATGGCCTGGCATAGCAAGCAGGCCACTGGGAGCAGAATAATTAACACTTACAATACATTAACAGATCACCCCATGAATACATACATAAAATGTATATATATACATATATATATATATATAAATCTTGTTGGCCTTATAGAATACACATAACTAATTTTTACATGCCATCCTTTCATATGGATGACTTACAAATGTCTTTCTTCTGAGCTGGGTATGTTGGTACATGCCTTTAATGGCAGCACTCGGGAGGCAGAGACAAGTGGGTCTTTGTGAGTTCCAGGCCAGCCTAGTCTACAGAGTGAGTCCAGGACAGTCAGGGTTACACAGAGAAACCCTGTCTTGAAAAAAAAAACCCAAATGTCTTTCTTCTGCTCAAAGAGCAGAAATTCTTCCTTGATTGATCTGTACACCCTGCATGTCTCAGGCATTTTTGTAATTACATAACTATATGTTACTTGTGAGAAATTATATATTTTCAGATCAAAAGAACCAGACGCCAATAAAATGGAGACAGCCTCAACAAATTATTCTCCAGGATGCTGAAATGCTGAGACATATTTATTCCAGCATCCTGCTTTATCCAACCCCAAATGACCTCAATTCACCCAGCCTCAGCAACTGTTCCATCAGAACCTGCTTTCAGGACAACTTCAATGTTCCGAACAGGACTTTTGGGGGCCTACATTTTCAACATTTGAGAAACTGAACAACAAATGTTATTAAATTGCTTAACCATTTTTTCATTTTTATTTGGCCCCTAACAGGTTTTCTTTGCCCAAAATCAGCAAGAAGCAAATTTTCAGAGGAACTGCATCCCATTCCCCAAAAAATAATGGATGAGTTATGGTTGTTCTATCATTAATCCATGTTATTGTTATTATAAGGGGGATGGCTATATGCTATTAACAGTCATATTTAAAAAGGTAAATATGGGTATATAATATAGGAATGATAAGATATAAGGGTCGATTATTAAATCTAATTTTCAACTTAAAGCTATTGTTGTTCTCAACATGAGGTTATCTTTTGATCCATTAGTATAGAATTTTGTATATTGATACAAAATAAGGTAAATTTTTGATTTATTGGTATATAATTTTATATTTTTAAACACATATATGTATATTTCAACTCTTAAGTTGTTTAGGATTTAAACAGATAGTTTGAAATCTTTAGGTTTATAAATATAGGATATGTTGGAAATATTTAGGTTCAAAATTTTAGACTTGCCAAGATAGGATAGATGATTTTTTTTCCCCAAGATTGCCTGATACAAATTGGGTAAACATTATGTGTTTATATATAACTTTTATATGTGGTTTTCCTGATAGTTTCATATTGGTTCTTACTGTATATAGTTTGAAAATAGCCTTTTTTTTTTTTTTGGTTTTTCGAGACAGGGTTTCTCTGTGTAGCCCTGGCTGTCCTGGACTCACTCTGTAGACCAGGCTGGCCTCGAACTCACAAAGATCCGCCTGCCTCTGCCTCCCAAGTGCTGGGATTAAAGGCGTGCGCCACCACCGCCCGGCGAAAATAGCCTTTTTATCAGAAAAAAAAGATGGAATTGATGGGGTGGTCTGTTAATGTATTGTGTTAATTAATCTGCTCCCAGTGGCCTGCTTGCTATGCCAGGCCATAAGTGCACCAAGTGATGCCAATAAATGCTGCAGCCTGGATTGGGCAGAGAGGTAGGTGGGGCTAAGGTACACAGGCTTTTGGGACAGCAGAGAGGATGATGGGAAGAAGAAGCCAGGAGGAGAAAGGAGACACACTATGGGTGAGATAGAAGAAGGTCATTCCACGGGAGTTGGAACATAGACATAGCATGGAGAATAACAACCCAAGGAGATGTATGTATATATTGGGGTCCTGTTTGGAGAATAGAAACTAAAAGCCAGCCAGTTGGGCCAAGATTGCACAATCCACGCTCAGGCTTCTTAAAATCCTTCAGGTATCTGTAAGTTTATTTATAATGGTGGGTTAAGGATTAACACCACCAACCTATTAACTATAATATAAATACTGGAAATAATTTAATTTTTTATTTCAATACCAGCCCCAATTAAATGTTTTTCTTTATAAGCGTGGCCTTGGTCATGGTGTTTCTTCACACCAATGAAACCCTAAATAAGACAGAAGTTGGTACAAGGAGTGGAGTATTGCTGTGACAGGCCTGCCGGTGATTTTATTTGGGGGAATGTGGATTTTGGGACTTTGGATTAGGAAAGCAGTGGAATGCTTTAAGTGGGGTTTAATGGGCCATACTATTAGAGGCATGGAATACAGGTGGTGCTGAGGGTGATTTGAACTGTGGGGGCCTGGATCAAGATGTTTCAGTGGAGAAGAATTTTAATATGTTGCCTAAAGATTGTTCTTGATGAAGAGTGTAGCTGCTTTTTGCCCTTGTCCAAAAAGTCTACCTGAGGCTAAAGTAATGAGATTTAGATTAATTGCCTTGGCAAAGGAAATCTCAAAACATCCTAGAATAGGGTCTGTGCTGTGATTCACTCCTATGAAGAGTGTTTTGATGAAACAGAGCAGGGAAAAATATAATATGTATGGTTCAAGGATAAGAGAGGCAGTAGAATGGAGCCAAATCCTGTGTTCAAACAGATAAACAGATTAAAGTTATTAAATGGTATTAAAGGAGTTGTGATCAAGGAGCAAGATCCTACTCAGCTTAACTCCCATCTTGTGAAAGGAATTAAAGAAAGGTTAGGTAATGGCGTGGTGGTAAACTCCATTAATCCCAGAACTCAGGAGACAGAGGCAAATAGATCTCTGAATTTGTCAGTCAACAGAGCAAGTTCCAGGACAGTCAAGCTTAGGCAGTGAAGGAAATTATGAAAAACAGAAGGCTGGTGAAGATATAATTGAATGAATGGACCATGTTCCAGTCCCAGCAAGCAGCAGAACTTGCAGCTTTAGTCACATGGCTCTGACTTAATAGTCAAAAATAGAAGAAAGGGTTATGGAATCTCTCTGAGTGGATAAGGAAAGTCACTGAGGCCATATGTGTGGCAGGGGTGTCCATGCATCAAAGCCAAGAGGGGCATTGCATGAAGCTGTGAAGTTGAAGTTGCCTTGGAGACCCCAAGAAATTAGAGATGCCAGAGTCATGGGATGCCTGCTGAGAAAAGCTGCTAACAGAGATTGGAATCAGCTCAAGAAAAAGAATTGTGTTGCAGTTTACAAAGCTGAAAGGAGTTTGAGATCTGAAGAGTGCTTTGACAGCAGACATGGAGATGAAGAGTTTGGAATTTTCCCCAACTGATTTTCTGTCATGGTTTAGTCAAGTATTTCCTCACTATGCTCCTTTCCTATATTTTGCAATTGTAATGCATACCCTGTGATGTTGGAAGTATGTGACCTGCTTTTTGAGTTTTGTTGAGGCCTGCTTCTTTAGCACAACTATAGCAATTTTTTAAAATTCAGTCTCCATTTTGATCATAAAGTGAAATTAAGTTCAAGTTCTTAGGCTTTGCCTCTCAGATGTCATTATTCATGCTGACACTGAAAAATTATCCTGAAATGTCAGATTGACCTACTATTCCAAATGCCACACCATGACTGATGGTACTCATACTCTGTTATCTTAGTACTATGGAAACCCCTAAACAAAGCCCCAATTACCTCACTTGGGACCAATCAGCTTAAAGGTTAGCTGATTCGTCTTGTTAACCAGATACACTTAGAATGTAATATTACCCTCCCCTTGCCTTCTACACTTGGTTTTCCTATAAAAAGCCTACCCTGAGAGAAGACCAATGTTACAGTTAGGCTCCTGAGACCTCTCTGTGGCCCTGGTCATGACCAGTTATGGAGTGTGCATTCAATAAACCATCTATATCTGACTGAGGTCAGTGTCTGAGTGGTTTGTGTGGCTGTTATTGAACTCTAACAAGTTTGATTTTATAGGTGATTACAGTTAAGAGATTGCATGAATCTCAGAAGAGACTTTGAACTTTGGACTTTTAAACATTGTTAGGCTGTGATGGACTATGGGGACTTTTGAAGTTGGACTAAATGCATTTTGCATTATGTTATGGCTACAAGCCTAAGGGGGACAGGGCGTAGAATGTCGTGGTTTGAAAAGTTTTCGCGCCGGCATGTTTGAATGCTTGGCCACAGCGAGTGGTACTCTTAGGAGGTGTGGCCTTGTTGAAGTGGGTGTGGTCTTGTTGAAGGAAGTGCATCATTGTGGAGGCAGGCTTTAAGGTTTCCTATGCTCAAGCTCCACCAACTTTCGAATTTCAGTGTCCTCCTGGCTGCCTGTGGACCAAGATGTGGTACTCTTGGCTTTTCCAGAACCATGTCTGCCTGCATGTTGCCATGCTTCCAGCCATGATTATAATGGCATGAACCTCTGAAACTGTAAGCCAGCCGCAATTAAATGTTTTCCTTTATAAGAGTTGCCTTGGTCATGGTGTCTCTTCGCAACAATGAAACCCTAAGACAGAAGCTGAGTAACTGTTCATGTTAACTGAAGCATGACAGCCCAGAGTATGGTATCAGTGCTTGAAAGCTCAGCCTGTAAAGGCCCTGGGCTACACTAGGATCCTGAACCCCAAGTGCCGTCAACCAGGCAGCCAATAAAGACTTTGTATTGGCTTAAACCCATGTCTGAGTAGACATCTCTTGTGGACTCCCCACAACATTTTCTGTGTTGCTGTTGGTGCTTCTCCATTGGAGCACATGACCCTTCAGATCCCAGCTTTCCTGGTGTGTATCCGTCATTTCTTTATTCTTGTTGCCCCAGTTAGGTCAATCCTTATACTGTGCAGGTTGTGGCAGTTACAATGTTCAGACTACATGTCAGATTACAGGGTGAGGGACATCTTTCTTTTACTATTCCCCCTTAATTTTCTTTCCTTCCTGCCTCCATTCCATACTGATATAAAGAACATGGAAATCCATGCAAAATTTAACATATCTGAGGAAGTTTTCCCCATAGTTTATTCCCTATATTGAACCATACAGATGATCCTTGATGTACAAAAAGGTCACTTCCTGATAACTCTTGATGAGATGAAAACACCATAAATCAAGGATGTATTTTAATACACCTAACCTACTGTCTCAGTCACTGTTCTATTGTTGTGAAGAGACATAATGATCAAGGCAACTCCGATAGAAGAAAGCATTTCATTGGGCACTTGTTACAGTTTCAGAGGGTTGGTCCGTTTTCATCATTGGGAGGAGCATGGTGAGGATCATGGCAGCAAGTAGGCCAGGTGCCGGACCAGTAGCTGAGAGCTACATACTGGTCCATAAATAGAAAGAGAGGGGGGTGTCTGATATGGCCTTTTGAAATGTCAAAGCCCACATCCAGTGACACACTTCATTCAGCAGGGCCACATCCCCTAAGCCCTCCAATCCTTGCAAAGAGTTCCACATTCTGGTAACTAAGCATCAAATATCTGATCCTATGGGGGACATTCTCACTCAAACCACCACACCTACAAAACACCATAATCAGCCACACACTGAGTGGCAGTGATACTCTACTGTGATACTCTATGTGATAATGTGGCCGGCAAGTAACTAAAGCTTGCTGCCTCTGCATAAGTGAGAGTTGCACATAACCCCAACACACATCTATTTGTAGTTGTGTATTTGTGCATGTTATATACATTTGAGTGCAGGTATACACAGAGACCAGAAGGGGGCATCAGACTTCCTGGAGTTGTACTTACAGGTGGTTGTGAGCTGCCTAAAATGGGTTCTGGTAAACAAATTCAGGTCCTTTGCAAGAGAATATGCATTCTGAACTGCTAAGCCATCTTTCCAAAAACACTCTAGCCTAGATGCTGATCAACATTCCAAGTTATATCTACAGTTGCTGTTGAGAGAATATCACTTTCTTAGTATTGTAAATTGAAAAAAACTGTAGCGGGTGGGGGGTGCACACCTTTAATCCTAGGAGGCAGAGGCAGGCAGACCTCTGTGAGTTTGAGGCCAGCCTGCTCTATAGAGTGAGTTTCAGAACTTAACGGCTTCAAACTTTCATTTATTCATTGTCCACAACTTGGGTAGGCAGAGGAACACCTGTCTCTGCTCTGCTTGGCAACATGTGAGAAGTTCTGAATGCAAGAGTTAGGGCCACCTGAAGACTTATGGATTCACACACTCAATGCTTGTCTGTTACTTTCAAATATGATCTTAGTGGTAGGGTCAAGTATAGTCAGGACACCTTTAGTTTTTCTGTGGAATTAGTATTGTCATATATGTGGCTGGGCTTCAAGGTTAAGCACACCATGTTAACTGCCAGAAGGTATATCATGTTTGTGTCTTGGCAATCATATTCTGTGGATGGAGATATGACTCAGTGTGTAATAGGCTTGCCATGCAAGCACAGAGAACTGAGTTTGAATTCACAGCATGCACCAAAAGCCAGATGTAGGAATGTCTGTCTATAACCCCAGTGCTTCTATGGTGAGTTGGGAGGCAAAGATAGGAGAATGCCCAGAAGTTCATGGACCAGCTAGCCTGGTAGGTTCAGTGGTAAAGCAATAAACAGACCTGTGTCAAACAAGGAAAATGTGAGTGTCAACAAGTAAATTGTCATATGATATACTCATGTGCATGTCTGTTCACACATACACACACACACACAAAACACATGTACAGAGAAGAAACCATAGTGTCACTCTTGCCTGCTAATACTAAAAAGGAAGTACCATGCATGCATTACTTCTTTTGATGGGAGAGTATCCATATCACACTGTAATAAAATTAAAACATGAAAATTAAAGATTATGACATTATTAATGATGTGTAAAGTTCTATAATTATAATTTGGAGACAGCTTTTCTTTATAGGAGAGATGGCGTATCATAAGATCTACTCTGATGTCATCACAAAATTGTATATTATACAGAAGCAAGCCAAGTGCAGAAATTCTTAACAATGAATGACCCTAAAGAAGACAAATTAGGGTCCACTGTCTTAGTCTTTTAAATAGTGAAGAATCTTTCAATTGTTTTTTATTTTATTAGGAATTGTAGGCAGAAAAGACACATGGTTGTAGTGACAATTTTGGAGTTTTGGTTTCTTTGAAAAACACGGAAATATTATAAGGATATGTTTTCATTTTCATATCCCAGGCTTGGGATATGGGGCTGCTACAGGCTGTCTGCAGCAGCTGACTGTGATTTGCCTTGTGCTCTAACAGGGGCGTGATTTTGCTATGCAGATAGTTTGTGTGACGTTTGGTCTCTTGTGGACTTTTCAAAGGGTGCATAAATGCTAGGGCCCCAAGAGGTAGGTTGTCGGTTGGTTGTTTTTGCTTGTGTTTTTTTTAAGTACTCTTGTGAAAAGAAACAACAAGATGAAATTAGATTATTTTGATGGCAACGATCAAACTTGCTCCAAGGAACTTGATGCCTCTAATCAGCAGGAAGTAGTCTAATGATAACGTTGCCCCTCAAAATGTTGGATAATACTTGAACAATTTGAAAAGCTGTGAGTGAGGACTGGAGAGGCGGCCGAGTGGTTAAGGGCACTGGCTGATCTTCCAAATGACCCGGGTTCAAATCCCAGCACCCACATGACAGTTCACAGCCTTTAATCCCAGCACTCCAGAGGCAGAGGCTATCGGATCTCTGTGAACTGTGAGTTCATTGGCAGCCTAGTCTACAAACTGAGTCCAGGACAGCTAGGGATACACAGAGAAACCCTGTCTCAGAAAAAAAAAAAAAAGCTGCGAGTGGATATGGAGGTGTCAGAGAAACAAAAGATAAACGATGAGAGGATTGCCATAGTTGTACAACTAGAGAGTTTGTGAATAGAGATTGAAGAGCTTAAAAAACAAAAACTGCCAGGTAGAGGAGAACACACAGGTTCAGATCTGATGACTAAAAGTGGGAATTTGCCACAGGATGAAAGAGGGAAGCAGGGTGGAGTAGAAGGCAGATTGCCACACTGCCCTGCTCCATACACTTTTGTTTTCAGGTCACCACACCCCCTGCTCCAGGCACAGGAAGAGCTGGAGGCACTCCTGGGCAACAGAGTTAGAGGGGAGCCAAGTGCACCCCTAGAGGAGTTTCCTGGTACTACATAGGCACCATCAGCTTTCCCAATAATTCTGCAACACAGGCCTGGCAACGATGGAGGGCATGTTTATAATGAGATAACATGGTGTCCAATGGAAATGTTGGATTTAAAGCAATTTAAGAGTCTATTGTTTCTTATGAATGCATTCACCATGCGTTAAGCAAATGTTAAGTAACTGGGCTATGCAAAAAAGAATTATTTCCCAACATTGGAAAGGATTGGTGACAGCTGTACTAGAAACTGGTCAGCAATTACAATGGTTGTCAAGGTGAAGGGACAAAGCCGCAAAAATAGAACAACAGTATATAGTAAGGGGGGTAAATATCATAAAAGACCAAATGCTTGGTGAGGGTATTATATTGACCTATGAGAGCAAATCTGATTTGATGATGTCATGATAGAACAATGCCATGGTGCAGCTTTAAGAGCTTGGGATATGGTTGATGAGTCTGGTAAAAGATCTACTTCATATACTAAGATAATACAAGGACCTGGAGAAATTTTCACAGACTTTTTAGAGAGATTGACTTTAGCTATGAATAGAGCCATATCAAACCCTGATGTCAGACAGGAGTTGATACATACCTTGGCATTTGAAAATGCAAATACTGAATTCCAGAGAATAATTAGACCATTAAAAGCATGAGCAGTCCCAATAGATGAATGAATAAGAGACACAAATCATATTGGTTCTCCTGAGCATTATGCCAATATCATAGGACAAGCCATAGCTAGAGCTCTCAGATATCAAAATATCTGTTGTTTTAATTGCAGTGAATTTGGACATTTCCAAAGAAAGTGTAAGGCTAAAACCTTCAGAGCTCAAACTGGTAGGTGCATTGACTCTGGATACAGTATTCATAGAAGGGAATAAGCAGTTTCTGGCTGCAATGGAATGTCAAGGCTTCCAAGATTTTGTAGCCTCTGTGAGAAGGGAAAATACTGGTCAAGGGATTATAGATTCAAGAGGGACATGCAAGGTAACCTCTTGCAGGGAAACAAAAAGAGGGGCCTGTTGATTCAAGGTCCACAGCAAACAATATGAGCCATCTTCCTTTGGCCAGCCAGGAGGTAACAAGCAGGCAGGAAAACCACAATTAACTATTGAAGATATTATGCATGCTACTGAAGATACATGCATCCTATCTTCCTTAGGATAAGGAAGATAAAAATTTTATTGGATAAGCCAATAACATTTTTAAAAAAGCAAACAACATAAAACATCCAGTCTGACTGAAAACAGGAATGAATTCAGCTGCAAATATTGTCATTTTGTCAACAACCAGTTCCATAGTTTCAAAATTTGCAGTTTCCTCTACAGTTTTGAAAGTCAAGTTACCCAAAATGCCTACCTGAAGCCAAACCTTTTTAATTATTCAGTATGTATTTATTAATAATTATAAACACATAACAAATATAAACACCTAACTACTAGCCCTATGAATGACTACAACCCCTGTTACCTAATCACTAAACCTATTGATAACTATAACAACCATTTTCATAACCTTTTAGAAGGATACAGTCTCTGAGGCAGGTCCTCAGTTGTCAGGAACACCTCAGGAGAAGATCCATTGAGGCACTTAGTTAACAGTCTTTCTTTAGGAATATCTCAGATGTAGGTCCTTTAGGGTAAATTGGCTATGGCAGCTTCACCTTAAATGAGGCTTGTTTTTGTCTCTGGGAGACCACAGCTGTCTGTAAACCAACTTATTCAATTTATATCAGCAACTCTGTTGCTCTGCCTCAGTCTTTGAAGCTGGTCACAGTTCCATTCAGGCCACTGTTTGGACGGGTCAAACCCCTCTAAGCAAAATCTGTGCCACAGGGTTTAGTCCTTGGCCTTTTGCTGTTTTGCTGAGGCCTTCTCTGCTCACCAGCTTCTTTCTGCCTCAGGGAGACCTGGCCGTCAGTCCACCAGCATTTTCTCCATCAGATGATACAAACTGCTAGTCGTTTCTAGCATGAGAACTCTCTAGCATAGGGAGCTGTCTAGCATGGGGGCCCCCAGACTCCACCCATTTTGTCCTTAAATAGGGTCTCTCCTTGTTCCACCTGGCTTCAGCCTAATCTGAGCTCTGCCCACTTAGCAGCTGAAAACAATGCCAGGGCATAAACCTCATTTTTAGTTCATAGAGTCTTTCCTTTTTCTCCTGGCTTCAACCTTGTTTTTAGTCCATAAACTGATAAGCTAATTGCCCACAACCAAGTTGACCTTCATGCCCCAGATTAAGAGACTATATCAGAAACCCCTAGATATTTACTAAATCTAATTTATATTAATCTAACTCCCCTTACAGTTTGCTTTCTCAGTACCTACTTTTAACAACAGTTGGGCAGTCAAGAGGGACCATTGGAATGTGCTTCCACAGGGAATGTTGAATAGTCCAACTTTGTGTCAGTAACTTGTACAACAACTGTTAGAAATAATTCATAGGCAATTCCCTCAGTCTATTATTTCTCATTATATGGATGATATTATGTTGGCTAATTCTGATGAAGGTATTTTAGAGAAAATGTTTAAGGAAACACAAAGAATTCTGCCACTCTGGGTGTTAAAGATTGCTCCTGAAAAAAATCCAAAGACAAGATTCAATTAGATATTTGGGTTATAAAATGAGTCAACAAAAAATTGGCCCAAAAAGGTAGAGATACATAGAAAATAATTGCAAATTTGTAATGATTTTCAAAAATTAATGGGCGATATTAACTGGCTAAGGTCTACAATTAGATTAAGTACTTATGAGTTAAGTAATTTGTTTCAAACATTACAAGGAGATTCAGATTTAAATAGCCCAAGATGTCTAAATGCTGAATCAGAAAAAGAGTTAATTCTGGTAGAACAAAGATTGCAAGATGCATACATAGATGGAATTGATCCTAAACTTGATTGTATTTTGGCCATTTTGCCTTCAACTCATTTTCCTACTGGGGTCATTATGTAAAGGGAAGATAGCATTATGGAATGGATTTTCTTAGCACATAGACAAAATAAAAACTTGAAGACATACATAGAAAAGAAATCTGAATTAATTATAAAAGATAGAATAAGACTAAGTCAGTTGTCAGGAACAGACCCGGCTGAAATTTTTGTGCCTCTTACTAATGCTGAGATTAATTGTGGGTAATCAGTGAAGATTGACAAAGAGCTTGTAGTAATTATTTGGGAGAGATAAATAACAAATACCCAAAAAGCAAACATATATACAATTTATAAAAAGAACTAATTGTATTCTTCCACGTATTGTAAAGGGAACACCAATTCCAGAGGCATCAATATTCTATACTGATGTAAACAAGATGGGAATGGTAGGTTACAAGACAGACAAAATCAGCAATGCAGTCAAAAGCCCATATGTCTTAGTTCAAAAATCATAATTGTATGCAATCCTGATTTGTATGCAATCCTAATATGGTATTATTAGGTTTTCCTGAATCTCTTAAGATAATTACTGATTGTCTATATGCAGAAAGAGTTGTTTTGCATATAGAAGCTGCTGAATTTATTACTGATAACTCAGAATTAACTTTGTCACTTATGCAAGTGCAACAGACCATCAGCAATAGAAACAATGCATTAAATATTATTCATATTTGGTCTCATACAGGTCCATTGGAACAAGGTCCATTTGAACAAGGAAATGAAGAAATTGACCAATTAATAATCATTAATGTGTTTGAAGCCTCAAAATTTTGTGAGAAACAACACATTAACAACATAGGCTTAAAGAAAAAAATCCTCTATCACTTAGCAACAAGCCAAAAAAATAATAATAATTTTTTTACAAGTCCTATATGTTCTCTGTATAACTAAACTCCATTACCTGCTATAAATAACCCTAGGGGTATTAAAATAAATGAAATTTGGTAGATGGATGTGTTTCATTTTACAGAATTTGGATAACAAAGGTATGTACATTATACCATTGATACATACTTGGGGTTTCAATGAGCAACTGCTATATGTTCTAAAAAGGCTGATTGTGTAATTACACATTTATTGGAAATAATGGCAACTATGGGGATACTAGCACAAATTAAGACTGATAATGCTCCTACATATGTATCTAACATGATGAAGAAATTCTTTGCATATTATAATATAAAGCACATTACTGGTATGCCACACAATCCTACAGGAAAAGCAATTGTGGAAAGAGCTAATTGTACCTTAAAAGAGATGCTTATTAAATAAAAAGGGAGAGAAAGACCCCCAGGGACAAACTGAATAAAGCCTTGTTAACTCTAAATTTTTTAAAGTTTGGTGAAAAAGAACAACAGCTGAGAGACACTGGGTCATATAAAAAACTGAGGAATTAAATCAACTAATATACTATAAAGATGTATTGACATTATAATGGAAACCTGCAATAGTTTTGAGATGGGGACATGGTAATGCCTATGTATCTGGACATAGTGTTATGTCCTATCTATTCAAGAAACCCAGGTTAAAGGATTACTTGAGCCTGGGTGTTTGAAGCCAACCTTGGCCACAGTAGGACTCCATGTCTTCACACACACACACACACACACACACACACACACGAGAAAGAGAGAGAGAGAGAGAGAGAGAGAGAGAGAAAAGAAAAGTTAGAAATCTGACTATGGTGTTCAGAGGTAGTGCCTTGGAGAAGTAACATAACAAGGGCTAATAAGGTTAACATGGTGAGATTTTATGTTTGAATACTGTATAAGGAGAGACCAGAGGATATGACATGTGTGGACACACTCTGTTTTTTTCCTTGTGAGTCTCAGACCTGTCTTGGGATTTTGCCAACAAGAAGGAGATCGTGAGATTTGGCCCTTGCATCTTCACCCTCCAGAACTGTGAGTCAAATGTCAGCACAGTGGCATGTGCCTTTCATTCCAGCTACTTGGAAGGTTGATATTGGACAACTTCAAGTTCAGCCTCAGCTATGTAGCAAGACCCTTTCACAAAACGACAAAATACAGGCTCAGGTGTTTCATTATAGTAATAGAAACTAATACACCTTTCTCCTGGATATTGGAGTCAATCTTTCATTTGAAGGCAAGAGTTTGTGTTGGACAAAGTCTTGAGTCTTTCCTAATCATGTGATTGTATTCTGTCCATCATTGGGAATCTGAGGGAATTTCCTGTCTGCAATTCCTTCACTTTTTGCCAAAACTAACTTTATTCCAGAGCTATAGGATATCAACATAGAATGGTCTGCAATGAGAGATGTCACTGAAAACCAGCTAGGCCTCCTCACCCACAGAAATAACTATTTCCCTATTATTCTTCTCTTGGGGATCTTTTGTCCAGAACCCTAAGGCCTCCAAAGATAGGCTTCAATCACGCCACAATCCAAACCTACAAATTTCTCAATGCAATGCTGAGATCTTACATCTTCCTGAGGCTGATGGGGAAGGCAGTGTTTGAGTCATCTGGGAGAGAAAACACTCAACACTAAATTCTACCCCTTAAGCCTCAACTCTCTGATAGAACCATATCTGTTTCTCAGTATCATGCCTATAATAATGGAGGATCAAATATTTCCCCCAAGGGACTTCATCTTTTGCTTAAATTCTCCTGAGATACAGCAGGACACATGAAAGAGTGATAGTTGATCCCAGATGGGAGAATACAGAATCAAAAGAGGACACGCATCTGGTCAGCATCATCCTTCATCTTGGCAAGTGTAACTGGGGACAAGAACTAGCCACAGGGTTGTCTTAGGAAGGAAGTCACAGAAAGTATGATCATGGTGACTGGAATTACAGCTCAGTGATTATCCTCCCCTGTCATGCCTCCAAAGCCTTATGTGTCAAAGGGTTAGTGCCTTGTTGGTAGATCCAATTTACCAATTACTGCAAGATGATTGGCTCTTGAAAGTTCTGATGTAATTTAATGAACTAACTTGCTGATGGATGTATAATGTAATAGAATTATTGGAAAGTGTGGCCTGTTTGGAGAATATGCTGTCTCATTTTCTGCTTTCTTGTTGTCATGAGGTAAGTGGGTTCTGATGGGGTGGTGTTAAGCATTCCAAATGTTAATTGGTCCTGTTTGCTGTCTGTTACTTAATTGTCTCTGATTGGTTAAATAAATTCTGGGGCCTGGAGATTGGGCAAATATGGAGGTAGGCAGGACTAAGGTGCTCTGGCTTTTTGAGAGAGTGAGCATCTTGGGAGGACAAAGCTCACAGGAGCAAACAAAGAGGACACACCATGGGGTAGATTAAAGAAGGTCATTCCACATGGCTGGGAAAATTGCCATAGCATGGAAAATAACAATCCAAAGGGACGTATGTATATATAGGGTCATATTTGGGTAATAGAATTATGAGCTAGCTTAGATGGGCTAGGATTGCACAATTCAGGCCAAGGCTTGTTAAAATCCCTCTGGTGTCTGTGTGTATTCATTTATAATGGTGGGTTAAGGATTAACATCGCTGAACCAATTAAATACAATATAAATACTAGTAAATAATTTAATTAGCCATTTTTTTTTCTACAGGGTTCTGTGGTGGTATTTATGCCTTCCTTCTGGGTCAAAGCACTGGAACTAGCTGGCCATATACATAAACCTCTTAAACCACGAGCCAAAACCTTTCCTCCCTTTAATCTGTTTCTCTCAGGTATTGGTCATATCAATGAAAAGGCCTTCACTAAAGCAGAGGTAGAAAAATGGACTAGCATATGTGAGGCCCTGGGTTGTTGAAAGTGAATTTATTTTATTTTATTCTCTAATTAATTTTAATACCTCTATCTTCCTTCCAACCCCTCAACCCTAGGTTGGAGAGAAAGAAGGTTACAGGGAAAAAGGATGGATATAGGTCTACTTCCTGCTGATAAGGGTTGTTGGGTTCTTTTTTGGGGCAATACCAAACTCAGTTGTCAGGACGTCCAGTAGTTCAGTAAACCAGGAAACACAGCAAACCAGCAGACCCAGAAGCAGTGAGGGGGAAGCAAAGCAGGTAGAGCAGCAACCTTTTCCTCCTTTAAAGTGCCTCCTTTCCTCTCAGGGCTCTGGCTTTTTATACCTTTCCAGAGTCCTCAGAGTTAAACTTCCTCCGCTTGTCTAAGCCACCCTGTAACCGTTCTTTTTAATTATTAAACACTTATTTATTAATAACTATATTCACTTATAACAAATACACTTACTTACTACTATTCCTATAAATTCCTACAACCCCTATGAATGCCTACAACCCCTATAAATTCCTACAACCCCTAAGACCTAACCACTAAACCTATTGATAACTATTACAACTATTTTTCTAAGGATACAGTCTCCTAACCACTAAACCTATTGATAACTATTACAACTATTTTTCTAAGGATACAGTCTCTGGGGCAGGTCTTCAGTCATCAGGAACACAGTCTCTGGGGTAGACTCTTTAATGCACTTAGCAGTCCTTTTTCTGGAATATCTCAGATGCAGGTTCATCAGGGTAAATTGGCTATGGCAGTCTGACCTTAAATAAGGCTTGAGGCTTTCCTCTCTCTGGGAGACCTCAGCGTCTGTAGGCCACCTTACTTCCTTCATATCAGCAACTCTGCCGCTCTGCCTCAGTCTTTAAAGCTGTTAGGACAGGTCAAACCCCTCTAGGCAAAAGCTGAGCCACAGGGTTTAATCCTTGGCCTTTTGCTGTCTTGCTGAGGCTTTCTCTGCTCACCAGCTTCCTTCTGCCTCAGGGAGATCTGGCCATTGGTCTACCAGAACTTTCTCCAGCAGGACTCTCTGGCATCGGAGCTCTCTATTATTGGGGTCCTTAGCACGCACCTCTCCGGGCTCATCCACTTGTCCTTTTATAGGATCGCTCCTTGTTCCACCTGCTTCAGCTTAATTTGGGCTCTGCCCACTTAGCAGCTGAAAACAATGCCAGGTCATAAAGTCTTTCCTTGTTTCACCTGGCTTCAACCTTGTTTTTCAGTCCAAAGAGACTCCCCTCATTTCATGTGACTTCATCCATAAGCTGATAAGCTAATTGCTCACAGCGAAGTTGATCTTCATTCCCCAAATTAAGAGACTGTATCAGAAACCTAGATGTTCACTAAATCTAACTTATATTAATCTATCAACCCCTACACCACCCCTCTGCTAGAGCATGAGGCACATATTGATTACACCTGGGATTAAACGAAAACATTCTCATAACTTTTTTTTAATAAACAAAACTCTTTACCACACTAGGTCTAGCACCCAGCACTGTAAAATAAACACACATTCAGCTTTAAATGGTCACATGAATTTTATTCTTGATTGTTTGTGTCAAAACAGGGTCTCACTATGTAACTCTGGTTGTCCTGGAACTCACTATATAGACCAGGCTGGCCTTGAACTTACAGAGATCCACCTGTCAAAAGGCGTGTACCACTATGCCTGATGAGGTCACATCAACTTAGTATTCTAAGGAAGAGAAAGAGGGATTACATGGGCCATGGGTTTAGAACTAGAAGAACTTGTGAACCCTCCATGACTTCCTCTGTTGGACAAGAAAATCAAGAGAAGCCAGGAGTGTGAGAGAAACAAGTAACTTTAAGAGCATTGTGTCTCTAAACTCTCAAAATGATTCAAGTTAACATGATATTCTTCTTCCTTCACTTCCTGGCAACCCCTAGCATTGCAGATAGGGAATAGGAGAGACAAGAAAGGGTCCAACTCCTCTCCTCCTCTCCCTCCATGGAAACTGCCTACATGTGGTGCACAAAGGACAGAAGACTTCTGCATGGAGTCACTGGAACACAACAGCCTCTGTTCCAACCTCGTTTCTTTTTGTTTTGTTTTTTTTTGGGTTTTTTTTTTTTTTTTTGAGACAGGGTTTCTCTGTGTATGTCTGGCTGTCCTGGACTCACTTTGTAGACCAGTCTGGCCTTGAACTCATAGAGATCCGCCTGCCTCTGCCACCCAAGTGCTGGGATTAAAGGCGTGCGCCACCCATCCCAGCCCATCTTAATTTCTGATGGTGCTTGTGTACAGCTGACCAAATTCTTACATCCCTGATAAGAGTCCTTTCTCTTCATGTTTACTTTAGAGCTAAGTAAAGTGTACCCTGTGGCTTGAGTATATGCCTAGACTCCATAGATATGAAGGCAGAAAAGAGCAGGCAGTGCTTCCCATTGCAATACTGCAACTTCCCAAATGGGATTCTTAGTCTAGTCAGAACTACAGTCCCCAGAATCCTTTGGGCTCCGGTTCCCGCCAACTTCTATTTCCTATCAGGATCATCTATTTGATTTCCTGCATGAAGTCACTAATCACTGCATTATCTTAATATTGTGATAGAGAGGTGTGAATTCATCTCCATGGTTGTCAAGTGAAAACAACAAAAACAGTCTATTTTGGGGATCTTTTATGTGATGGGTTCTTTATCACAAGACCATGTACTTATCTATGTAATGGGAGAGGTAAGGATATTTTTTCCCCACCCAAATTCAGTTGGAATTTGGTGGGAACTAGAAGAACTTGTTAACCCTCCATGACTTCCTCTGTTGGACAAGAAAATCAAGAGAAGCCAGGAGTGTGAGAGGAACAAGTAACTAATTGCTTCTGAATGAAGGCAATTATCTATTGACTTGAAAGCTTGCCCTAAAGCCTAGGATTTCTTCTGGTGAGGCATGAGCATAGGTAATTCAATAACTATAACAATCAGTGAGGGTGCATATATGTATGTATGTATTTGACAGGGACTCTGTATGTAGCCCTGGCTTTTTTGACATGTAGATCATTCTGGCCTTGAACTCACAGAGATCCACTTGTCTACGTCTCTTGGGCACTGCGATTAAATGCATGTGTCCAGTTCAACTTCTTTTTTTTTTTCTTTTTTGGTTTTTTTCGAGACAGGGTTTCTCTGTGTAGCCCTGGCTGTCCTGGACTCACTTTGTAGACCAGGCTGGCCTCGAACCAGTTCAACTTCTTAAACAATGAGGTGACCTAACTGAACAGGGGGAGTGAGTCATGAAAAAACACAGCAGTGACTGGTAAAAGGTTTCTGAATTCAAAATCAAACACATAATGAATTTGAGGTGTTTCTGGCAGCACTTGCCCATGTTGCATTCCATGACTTCAATGCAGCCTGGGTTCTGATCATACAACACATACTTTACACCATGAATGTTATCATGACAGGCAAATCCAATGAATGCACCCACTTTGGCTTAGATTTAGGACTGCTGTATGCTTTTAACTTGACTGTTTTTACTGTAATACAAGCTTTATAGGTTCTCATAGAAACCTTTCGCTACAGAAAACAAAGACTTTTAATATCTGTCTTCGTTACTGTTCTATTACTCTAAAGAGACACCATAACCAAGGCAACTCTTATAAAAGAAAGCATCAATCAGAAGCTTGCTTAGTTTCAGAGGTTTAGTTCATTATCATCATGGTACAGAGCATGGCAGCATGGCAGCAGTGGTGTTAAGCATTCTTTTTTTTTTTTTTTTTCGAGACAAGGTTTCTCTGTGTAGCCCTGGCTGTCCTGGACTCACTTTATAGACCAGGCTGGCCTTGAACTCACAAAGATCCACCTGCCTCTGCCTCCCAAGTGCTGGGATTAAAGGCGTGCACCACCACCACCCGGCTGGTGTTAAGCATTCTGAATGTTAATTAATTGGTCCTGCTTGCTGTCTGTTACTTACCTTGACTCTGATTGGTTAAATAAAATGCCAAGGCCTGAGACTGGGCAAAGACAGAGAAAGTTGGGACTTCCTAAGATTAGAGCAGGAAGCCTGTGCTTCAGACAGAGAAGAAGCATTCCAGCCAGCAGCAGGAAGAAGGAGGCACACACCATGGGTTAGAAAAAAGAACCTCATTCCACATGGCCAGGAACATCAGCATATTGTGGAGAAGGGCAGTTCAAGGGGACGTATGTATATATGGGGTCATATTTGGGTAATAGAATTAAGAGCTAGCTTAGATGGGCCAAGATTCCTCAATTCAGGCCAAGGCTTGTGAAAATCCATGTGGTGTCTGTGTGTATTTATTGATAATGGCTGGATAAGAATTAACAACTGCCGAATGAATTAATTATAATATAAATACCAACGTAATTTAATTAATATTTTTTACAAGCATGGTGCTGGAGAAGTAGCTGAGAGTTATACTCTGATGCATAGGCTGAGAGAGAGAGAGAGAGAGAGACAGAGAGAGAGACAGAGAGAGAGAGACAGAGACAGAGAGAGAGACAGAGACAGAGACAGAGAGAGAAAGACAGAGACTTTGGGCTTGCCATGGCTTAAGAAATCAAAAGCCCACCCCTGAAGCTGGAGAGATGACTCAGTGGTTAAGAGCACTGAGTGCTCTTCCAGAGGATCTGGGTTCAATTTCTAGCATCCACATGCAGCTCACAACTGTCTGTAACTCCAAGATCTGACACACTCACACAGACATACAGGCAGACAAAATACCAGTGCACATAAAAATAAAAATAAATTGTAAAATGCCTTTACTTTAAACAAACAAACAAACAAAAAGCCCACCCCCCCCAGTGACATACTTCCTCCAATAAGGCCACACCTGCTAATCCTTTTCAAAGAGTTCCAACCCTTGATGACTAAACATTCAAATCTACGAGGCTTTGGGGAGGCTATATATTTTTGTAGTTTTTTGAGAGAGATTTTTCTGTTTAACAACCCTGACTGTCCTGGAACTCACTCTGTAGATCGGGCTGGTCTTGAATTTACAGAGATCCATCTGCCTCTGCCTCCTGAGTGCTGGGATTAAAGGAGTGCACCACCACTCCTGGCCAGGACATTCTTATTCAAATCACTACATAGCATTCCCTGGCTCCCATGGGCTTATAGCCATACCATCATGCAAAAATGCATTCACTCCAACTTCAAAAGTCCACATAGATTATTACAGTCTCAACACTGTTTAAAAGTTCAAAGTCTCTAATGAGACTCACAACAATCTATTAACTGTAAATCCCTGTAAAATCAAAATTAAAAAAGCAGTCCATATACTTCCAACATACAATGGCACAGAATACACATCACCATTCCAAAAGGGAGAGAAAAGAGCAAAATGAGGAAATACTGAACCAAAATAAGAACAAAAAATGGCTGGGCAAACTATAAAATCTTCCTCCCTATGTCTGATCAGATTTGTTGATTGAAACATACTCCTCTCAGCTGGGCAGTGGTGGCACACGCCTTTAATCCCAGAACTTAGGAAGCAGAGGCAGGCAGATCCCTGTGAGTTCGAGGCCAGCCTGGTCTACAAATCAAGTCCAGGACAGATAGAGATGTTACACAGAGAAACCCTGTCTCAAAAAACCAAAAAAAAAAAAAAACAAAAAGAAAGAAAGAAAGAAAATGAGGAAACTCCTCTCTCTTGGCCTGGTTCCGTTGAGATGTATTCAACAGTGAAGTCTGTTTTGGACATGGGTTTAAGCCAATAAAAAATCTTTATTAGCTGGCTGATGACAACACTGGGTATTCAGGGTACCAGTGTAACCCAGAGAATATTTGTTGTATAGTCCAACAGTTTCTTTTGTGGTAGAAGTTAGGCTTCTTTAGTGAATTAGTACGTAGTTCAGCTTAGCATCTGGCAGCACATAAGGAGATGCTTGGCATTCCTTTAACTTGCTGAAATGGACAAAGCCCAGTTGAGGCCATAGTTCTGTGAGAGACACAAAATGCCATGTTGAAACTGCATAAGTCGCAGATGACATTGGTTGCTGAGAGAAGCCACAGGACCACTGGATATCGCAGGAAATCTCAAGGGTCCACAAGATCTCTCATGACGTCCAGCAGTCCCGTAGCTTTTCTTGGCAACTGAAGTCAACTGCACCTTGTGTAGTTTCTTAGCTACACCCCTTCAACAAGGAATTTCATGTTTCTCTCAGAACTATGGCCTCAACTTGGCTTTGTCCATTTCAGTAAGTTAAAGGGATGCCAAGTTCCTCCTTATGTGCTGCTAGATGCTAAGCTGAACTGCATACTAATTCACTAAAGAGGCCTGACTTCCACCGCAAGCATTGATCCCCATGACCTAGCACAAGGAAGGTTTTTCTACTTTTTTCATAGAAAAGTAGGTTTTGAGTTTCCAATTATATGGATCACTGGTTGAAAAGAAGACATAAATTACAAAAGAGGAAGGAATGGAACAGGATTTGGGCCTCCAACAAGATGGAGCACAGGTATTAAGCCTAGGAGGTGGGTGGGTAGGGACGGTCTCACACCACAGAAAGACACTGGTCAATTCAGGGAAACTGAATGAACAGAAAGAAACACATAGGAAGACAGACAAACAGACACACACACACACAACCAGGTAGGGGTGGCCACCACACATTCCTACATCTGAAATTGACAGGAGAAAGAATCCAGTGATGTCTCACATGGATCCCAGACACTGGATCAGCAACCATGTCTGAACTCTCCTATGTGTCCAAACAAAAGGTGACTTACTCAGACATACCTCCAAGGTGACACACCAGGTGATACTCTAATTTGTTCTCTTTTGAGGTGGAGGTGTCAGACTCCTGAACTGTTAGGCAGCAATTGATTAGAGGTCCTGAGGAAACTAGTATAGCTTTGGATTGAATTGTGTTAGAATATCTGGCTTTAAAATTTGCCTTTTGAGTTACCAACTTAGGTTTCATTTTTAAAATCATTAAATAAAGCCAGGTGTGGTGGTGCATTTCTTTAATTTCAGCACTTGAAAAGCAGAGGTAGACAGACCTCTGAGTTCCAGGCCAGCCTAGTCTACTGGTGGAGTTCCAGGAGAGCCAGGGCTACACAGAGAAATCCTATCTGGAAAAACAACAACAAAATCATTAAATGAATTTTGGTGTGGGATTAGGAGAGTCTCCAACAAACTTCTGAAATGACTCTAGAAATACTTGTACCATTTTACTCCTTGTATTTGTGTTTAGTAGCATGTAAAGCATTAACAATTATAAAAGTGTAGCTCAGCTCTGAAAAATATTTGAAGATGCTCTATGTCATGCAGTATCACATACAATGAAGATGTAATTTTTTATTTAATTTTCATTTACTTCATGTGTATGGGTTTTTGCCTACATTTATGTCTGTGCATCACGTTGTGTACCTGGTATAGTCGGGTTGGATTCCCTGTAACTGGAGTTACAGAGAGTTGTGAGCTACCATGTGGGTGCTGGGAACTTCACACAGTTCCTGTGTAACAGCATAAGCCCTCTTAATTTCTGAGTCATCTCTGCAGCCCCAAAGATGCAATTCTGGCAGAATTTGGCATCAACTTTGTGTCCTGCTTGGCCAAAGCATGGACAGCACACTGTCAGCAGTTGAGGCAAGGGCAGGTTTTTGCCCAGGAACTAACTGTCACAATCGAAGCAAACACCATAAGGAGGTTCTTCAATGCTCATCATCTTTGAAGTAGTATGGGGGTGCTGCCAGGAGCTGGTGTGTATCATTGTCAAAAAGGCTTAAATTAACAAAAACATCTTTAAATGCCATATTCTATAGATCTGAGATTTTTGAAGACCATCTATCTGAATATATTTGAATAGGCAAATGTTGCTTGTCTCTAGCTATTTACTATAAAATTAAATTAGGAAACACCTGTGATTTAACTAAACTAGTACCTAACAAAACCACAAGTTTGAATGACTATTACCTTGCATCTTAGTTATCCTAGTTTGTGATAGTAGCTTTCAAAAGGACTAGAAGTTTGAATTTATAAGAATTATAGAAGTACAATATCTTAAAATTTTGAAACATACTATAACCAAAATATAACCTTAATTTTGTATCAATATAAAAGATCTATGCCAATGTAACCAAATATAACCTTAATTTTGTATCAATGTACAAAGACCTATAAGAGTAGATTTTTAAAAATCTACCCTTTCTTATTATTCCTATATCCCCCCTTTTTCCTTTTCAACTCTTCTCCCCCTGCATAAGAAGGGAGAGAGGCAAAAAAGGGGGAGAGGGAGAATCCTTGAGTCTAACATCCTATATCTTTTCTTCCCTGATCAAAACTATTTAACAACTTGCAACCAATCCCCTTAAATTAAAACAAACATCTATATCCCACCTAACGGCCAAAATTACAACCACTCCACCTCACACCTTTTGGGTATGGGACATTGCTCTCTTAAAATTGCTTCCTGCTGATTTAGGATGCAGTTTCCATTTGGGGTTCCAAGAAAATGGGAAAATGGTCAAGTCTTAAGAAAGCTAGCTGTGGCCTGGCATGGTGGCCCATGCCTTTAATCCCAGTACTTGGGAGGCAGAGGCAGGAGGATTTCTGTGATTTCAAGCTAGCCTGGTCTACAGAGTGAGTTCCAGGACAGCCAGGGCTATTCCACAGAGAAACTCTCGAAAAACCTAAAAATTAAAAAAAAAAGGTAGCTGTAACATTTGCTGTCCAGTTTCTATGTGCTGTGAAAATGCAGGTCTAAATAAAGTCCTGACTGCATTAGTCTGAAAGGCTGGATCAATTAAGCTAGCTGCTTTGAAGTTGTCCTGGAAACAAGTTTTGATGAAACAGCAACTATGGCAGTCTGAGGCTGGAACAAACAGGATGCTGGAATAAATACATCTCAGCATCCTGGGGAGTAAATCTTGTCAGATCCACTTCCATTCCATTGGTATCTGGTCCTTGTGTTCTGTAAACATATAAATTCTCACAAGTAGTATACATTACTGCAAAAACATATATATGGAATGTGTAGTGTGCACAGATCAGTTAAAGACGATTCTTTGCTCTTTGTTTGAGCTGGTGAAAGACATCAAACTTTCCCCCCTTTTTGTCTAAATAAAAAGGAAAGATTTTTATCTCTAATACAGTAAAACTATTTACAATAATGAAGCTATTTCTGCCTAGCTTTCCACAGAGTTCAGCTTGGTTGTATTTGGCAGTTTTTGGATTACATGTTTTGATGTTTGTGTTAGTCTCATATGAACTCAGAAATTTGAATATCCTGAGCAGTTTGCAGTTGGAAGCTCATCTTTGGATGGTGTTTGTCAGCTTAATGGCAATCCTGGCTAGATAGAACATATCAGTAAAAGAAAGTTGTCCACTGTTTGTGCAGAACCTGCCAGCAGAAGAGGCATGGAGCTGTTTTGTCCAGTGGTAGCGTTACCATAATTCAGGTGAATTTGTCGTTGCAAGGCCTCACCATCTTGGAAACATAAAAGGTTACTGTTAGGAATGGTAGAAAAATCTAAACATATTAAATGCCATATTCAGCAGAACTCAGAAAGATTTGAGGATCATAATCTATTAAGTACATCCAAGGTACACTGTAAAATGAATACTATTATTCTGTATATATTAATTAATGCAAGAAATTATTACAGCAGCAGTATTCCTTAGTAATTCCTTAACTAGCTATTTTCCAAATAAAAGACACAGAGACAGATTAAATTTATAACAAGCCTTAAAGCACTAGAGCTGGGGCAGAAATCAATCCTCTAAGCTAACTTGTCTGTCCCTGCCCAAATCCCCTAATAGTTGCATATGTTCCATTTGGGCTGCTTCTGCTCCATCAGCAGGGCAAGATGCTCTTGGCTACATGCTCACCATCCTTGCTCTCCAATGGCAACTCCTTCCCCCTATCCATCTCACTCTCTCTCCTCCTCTTCATCCTTCTAAGACTCCATGTCTGGAAACCATAGCTCTGCCTACCTCTCTTCTGCCCAGCTACAGGCTGCCAGCATCTTTTATTAAACCAATCGGAGATAACTAGTGGGAAAGGTTTACACAACGTTTTGTGTACATGAGAATCTCCTCATGGGACAATAAGCAGATCTTGGGGGCTAGTAATTAACATTTGAATACATAGCTCCAGACCATCCCACAACAATTCTCCTTTTTTGTCTAAATACAAAGGCTTTTTTCTTATAATAATACATACAGTAGGAACAATTATGAAATAAAGATCATTATATAAGAGTTATATTCAGTGTCTAGTCCACATATATTTGGTGACTTAGGAGAAGATGTTCTACCTATCTTGGTAAGTTCAGAGTACTGTATCTAAATCATTTTCTATCATAACTTGCATTATTAATCTAAAAACATTTTCCTAGACCTAAAAACATCATTTCAAATCCTACTTAACCTAAACCTACTTGTGAGACTATCTAGTCTTCAACACCATCACAGACTTGAGAAGGAATAAATTATCTGAGTAAGCAGGAAGTGCAGGCAAACAGCGTGCAATACTACAGAATTGACAAGACAGCTGCCTGGACAGCTACTCAGAATTCAATATAATGTTGGAGCATCAATTTTCAGTATATTGGCCCAGTATATCTGATAGACATATTTGTGAAGCAGGATTTATGAAGGACTTGCTTACCCTGTCTTGGCAGAGCTTGGCAGTCAACTTTACCTGCATTCAAGTCTGCCCATTTTGGACAGCATTTTGTCTGTAGAGGAAGCAAGGGCAGTTTCACTCAGTGGCAGCTTGCCATATTTGAAGCCATCTCCTAATGGAAGTTTTATGATGCTCATCATCTGCATTTAAGTTGAATGGGGTGCTGCTAGGAGTTGACATGTCTTGAAATCTAAACGCCTTAAATTAACAAAAACATCTTTAAATGCCATATTCTGTAGATCTCTGAAGTTTCTGAAGACCATCTATCTGTCTGTCTATCTACCTACCTACCTATCTACCTATCATCTATCTATCCAAATAAGCAAGTGTGGCTTGTTTCTATCTATTTACTAACTTTTCAACCTAGGATGTATATTTTTGTGATAATCTATACTAGTATCTGACAGGACAATGAGCTTGATTGACTGACTATTAATTTGCATTACTTAATTATCCTAAACAGTTTGCAATGGCAGCTTTTAAAGGGACTGGAACTAAATCTTGCATTTTTAAATGAGTTGCATAGGTATACAAGAATTGAAACATACATACATTATGCTGTAACAAAAATAACCTTAAATTTTGTATCAATATACAAAGATATCAATGAACAACAATCTTAAACCTGTATCAATATATCCAGTATCAATACATATCAATGTAAAAAAATAACCTTATTTGTACTAATATATAAAATTCTATACCAATGCAAAAATATTTGAGGATAGTAATGGCTCTTACAGATGAAGAGTATATTCAATAATCTACCCTTTCATCCTATTATTCCTATGATATTCCTATTTTCTTCCTTTCTCTTCTCAACACCCTTCCCCTTATTTAAAAAGGATAGAGAAAAGAAAAAGGATAAAGAGAGAAATCCCTGAGTCTAAGTCCCTACACCTTGTTTTCTCCAATTAAGACTATCACACAATAGGATGACTAGAACCTAAACATGTCAACCTAAGGAAATGGGATGATGGTCTCTTAAAATTGCTTCTTTCTCATTTGGAGCATAGGATTTCTTTTGGGGAGCCCAGAAAAATAGGAATATGGCTAAGTCTTAAATAGTTAGCTGTAACTTTTGTTGTCCAGTCTGGGTGCTGTGAAAGTTCAGGCTTATTTGAAGTTTGGGCTGGAACAGTCTGTGATACTGGATTAAGTAGGATGTCAGCATCGCAGCATCCTCCAGGATGCCTCTTGTTAGGTCTATATGAACATCATTGGTGTTTGCTCCTTTTGCTCTGTAAACATATAAACTTTCACAAGTAATAAACTGTTCTGTAAAAATTTAAGCATGGAATGTGTAAGGTGCACAGATCAGTTAAGGATGGTTTTTTCCTCTTTGTTTGAACAGATGAAAGACATCTGTCTTTTTTGTAAGCCAGTTTGGATTATAACCAAAACTACAATATAAATCTCCATCCACACCACATGAAAGGATGGCATGATGAGACTTGAGGACTTTTGTGGCCAACAAGATTTATTTGTTATGTGTAGACATTCACGTTTTCGTCAGTCCCAGAGTTACATCCATACAGAGGGCTTAAGCGATGTGCATTGCATCAAAAAGACCAGATGGTCTTTTTGAAATTCCTTTTTCTGTCTGTAGTCAAGATCTTCAGGAGAACTTTCCCTGTCAAATCTGATCCTTATTACTTTGGATGAAATCCAAAGCCTTTTCTTTCCTGTTAACATAAAGCCTCTTTCTCAACATAACATTCCTTTTGTCCTCCAGTTTGAAATCAAGACAAACACAGGCTGATTTCATTTAACAGTACCTCTTTTATCTAGGTCTATTCCATTTTGACCTCTCCAGAACAACCCCCAACAGTACACAGATTTTGCGCCTAGTTACTTGCTTCAGATTCAAACCTGAAAACATGTACAGGAAACTAGATGAAACTTATTTCTAGAATTACTTAATACTTTGTATGACTACAGAATGACAGAAAGTTTATATACACATAATCTTATAGATTTTGAGATAATATTTACACCCTAAGAAAAGTTTTAGAGTCAAAAGATTATGAGGTTAGTGGCAATAGAATAGTCCCTTATTTTTTGTTTTGTTTTTATCTCTCTGTCCTATACCAGGTGGCTTTTCTTATGAGAGACAGAAATTTTGGATTTCCCTTTAACTAGTAGCATGGATCTTGAGGAGACAGCCATGCTCCAACCCCAAAGCCAGATTTAATTTTTAATTGAATTGGGACTACATAAAGATCACTTGTCACTTATGTCCATAGAGACAAGATGGAGGTAGTGATACCATTTTGCAAATTTACTCATTTTCTTGGGAAACTTTCCCTTGGTGCTCTGTCTTTTTTCTTTTCTTTTTTTACATAGATTTTCTGAGACAGGGTTTCTCTGTATAACAGCCCTGGCTGTCCTGGACTCACTTTGTAGACCAGGCTAGCCTCAAACTCAGAGATCCGCCTGCCTCTGACTCTTGAGTGCTGGGATTAAAGGCGTGCACCACCATGCCCAGCTGCTGTTCTTTTTCTTCAAGTGTTTCATTTGTCCAGTGGTCTCCAGATTCCTTACTTGGGTACTTTTATTCTCCTGGAAAGATAAAAGTAAAAGCCTGCCCAACCCTAACTCTGGGGGGATCCTTTTTTGCTCTAGGAAATAGAAAAGGTATTATCTTTCAATTGAAATTTTCAAAAATTTTGAAACTAAAATACAACTTAGTATGTATAGATAAGTATCCCTATATTCCCTTCTATATATATATATATATATATTTATTTATTTTTTTTTCAAGACTTAAGTGTATTTATTTTTAGATCACAAAGGACATTCACTTTGAATTTTAGCCTGTCTTTTGCAAGCAGCTTTTAAATTTAAATAATTGAAATTCCTATGTGCCTGCCTCTGTGTCTCAAGTGTTGGGATCAAAGGTGTGCTTGCCTTCCAAGTGCTAGGATTAAAGGTGTGAACAACCACCACCCTGTTCATTGTAACTCTAAAAATTAGAAAACAACTAACTTAAAGAGATCCACCTGTCTCTTCTGGGATTAAAGGATGGGATACCACGCTGCTCAAATATTTTATCTTAGCTTCAAATCACTCCGACTCTTACAGATTTTAAAATACAAGTATAAATTGTAGTAACCCTTTGAACTTATTTAAAACACAAATTTATTTAAAACATTTTAAATCTCTTAACCACTTTTAATATCAACAACAAAAATATCAAAAGTTGATGTCCAAGATGGCATGGGCCAAGTGGCAAGCTACAGTCTAAAATTCTAACATGTAACTAAGACAAGTGGTTTAAGAAAACCCAGAAAGGGAATGATTGAATCAAATTTGATATCAGGGCCTGTGGGAGCCCCTTAGGTTTTTTCCCAGTAGAAAGTGTTACCTCGCCTATCCCTTGTTGATCTGAATTCATTAGTCCAATGCCTGCCTTTCCCATAATTAGGCATACTTCAAAAGCCTGCCTTTCCCATACATCAGGCATACTTCAAAAGCCTGC
>CAJQZJ010026257.1:0-13611 GCA_907164525.1 Lophiomys imhausi | reverse complement strand
TCAAAAGCCTGCCTTTCCCATACATCAGGCATACTTCAAAAGCCTGCTTTTCCCATACATTAGGCATACTTCAAAAGGCTGGAACCTTCTTTTTGGATTATCTCTAGAAAAAAAATTATTTCTAGGAACATCTTGCCTACAACCCCTTTTCAAATGACCTGTCTTACCACAATTAAAACATCTGACATTTTGATTTTTCTTAAGACTTTTAGAAACTACTTCTCCTATCAGTGCATCATTATAAACATGAGATCCAGTATCAGTTATATCTCTAATTCATTTCTCTATTAGTGCTGATCTTGCTTTTAAAGGTGTAATCACCCTTTTGCATTCTGAATTAGCGTTTTCAAAAGCCAAAGAATTTCTTAACATTTGTCTGACTTCTGAATCTGATACTGTTCTATTTACAGATGAAGTCAATCTTTGCAAAAAATCAGTGAAGGCTTCTTTTGGGTCTTGAATAATATCAGTAAAGGACTCAGACCTCTTCCCTGATTCTTCAACCTTGTCCCAAGCATTGAAAGCTGCAAAATGATATAGCACCAAGCTGTGATCATCAAATTCAAGCTGCATTTTAAACTCAGCATACTGATCTTCACCTAACAACTGATCCTGGATAATATTAATACCTCTAGCCCTATTTCATTGTTCTATGGCCCTAACTTCCTCTTTCTACCATGTTCAACATTGTAACTGAGGACCAGTTTCCAATATTGCTGTTGGGAAATCTTTCCAGTCTTAGATAATTCTGAGTTGCTCATGAATTTAATATCTGCTTTCAGATAGGGTGAATATATATATGAAATGATGGCTTCCTTAAATCTCATATCTAGTATGTCTATAGGATTCCAATGAATTTCATAACATTGGGGGTATCTATTGTCTTCCAGTAGGTCTTGTACAGTAACTGGATAAACTAAGGTTGGTTTTTAAACAACCTAGGGGAGATCCTCTTCAGTTTCATCACATGGTGGCATGGTAAGTTCTTTGTCTAAATTCCTCTATCTGTGTCTGAGTATATTTCTTGGGTCTTTCTAAGGCTTCTCTAAATTCCTCTATCTGTCAGAGTATTTTTCTTATTCTAACTTATAGATCTTTATAAGGTCTATCTAAATTCCTCTCTAAATCTTTCTAAGCCTTGTATCCTATCAATATACCTTTCATATTTTTCTTTTTCCTATATCTCTAAAGTTTTTTCTTTTAGTGGGTACAGAAAGCCATTGTGGCTATAAAGAATAAGGTATAAAATAACAAAAGAATGATAATCATAACTGGTATTGAGCCAATTTCAGTTATTTAGCTTTTCATTTTCTACTGCCATATTCTAGTCATCTAAAGTAGTACTATTCAGGGTCCTCAAGCCTTCTATTATGATACGTACCACCCTTAACTCTCCCTTAAGAACTTCCCAAGACACTTAATAAATTTGATGGCTTCCCAGTTTATCTGCAACTGGAGTGATTTCTTGTGGACTGTGGAATTGGGTCACAAGTTTGTTTTTTTAAAAACAAAATCTCAAATGTCCAATTTTACCAATGAAGACTAAGAAGGCAGATGCTGAGGTAAAAACTCTGCTAGCTCAGAGAGGCAGAGAAATCACTCAGCTTTCCTTCCTATTCCACTAACATCCCAGAAAGAAAATGCCTTTTCTCCTTCTACACTATGTCTTTTTGTTGTTGTTGTTTTGTTTTTATTTTTTGAGACAAGGTTTTTCTGTGTAACAGCCCTGGCTGTCCTGGACTACCTTTGTAGACCAGGCTGTCCTTGAACTCAGAGAGATCCTCCTGCCTCTGCTTTCCAAGTGCTGGGATTAAAGGTGTGTACCACCATGTCTGGTTCTACACTATGTCTTCCTTCTCAAATGCTTTCTATCTGTTTACTAATGTTCACTCCCTGTTGGCTGGTTACTTGCTCCAATTCTTGACCTATGGTTAACTTTATTTAGCTCTTAGATTAAAGGTTTGTGGAAGGGATGAACCACTCCACAAGTACTTGTTTATAGTAAATAGAAACCTCTATGATCAAAGATTGAGCCATACTACAGTTAGAAACATATTTTCCAGTTTACAATCTCAGGGCTCATAATGGAATCAAATATCCTGCAACAGACTATTTGGGATGATTAATGACTGATGAATTAAGTTTATAAAACTAACAAGATGAGAGTTAACCAAGAACATGATCACTACTGAATACTTCTAATATTCAAAGACATACTTAACAAGTATCTTCTCTGAAGAACATTCTCATTCCAAAGGGTTTCTTGGTATCAAGAGCATATGAATACTCTGATGTTGACAAAATCCTAGGGCAAATTAAAATTCCCACATTTGTTGACATCACAGTCTTCACCATATGAAGTCTCTGATGTCAGTAACAAATATTTTCATACAATACCTTGTCCAACTTTCTTACATACATAAGAATGGATGTAAGTATGGATTTTCTGATGTTGTGTAAGTTCACCATTTATAATAAAGGCTTTGCCTGATACCTCACATTCACAGTGTTTCAGACCTAGATGGACTCTCCGATGACCTTTAAAAGCTAACCTAATTTTATAAATGTTCCCGCATACTTGCACTCATAGTGTTTGACACGAGCATGGATTCTTTTATATTGAAGAAGGCCTGAGGTTGAACTGAATGTCTTTCCACATTCTTTACAGTGATAGGGTTTCCTACCAGTATTAATTTTCCGCTGTGCAGTGAAGGATGAACTAAATCTAAACATTTTCCCATTGTACTTATATTCATAGAATTTCTCACCAGTAGGAATTCTCTGATAGACAACTAGCTTAGAATCACTGCAGGTCTTTCCACATTCTTTGTATTGTTAAGACTTATTAATATTAAATTCAGCATGTCAAACCAAGTTTCATGTTCAACTAAAGGCCTTCCTACATACTTAACATTGGTAAGGATTTTTTACCAGTGTGAATCCTTTGATGTACTTTAAGGCCTCTACCATGAGTAAAGTACTTCCCACATTCTTTACATTCATAAGGTTTCTTGGCAGTATGAATTCTAAAATGTCGAAGAAATTGGTAATGATATTGAAAAGCTTCCCTACATTCTGTACATTGAAAAGGCTTCTCACCAGTATGGATTCTCTGATGAATTCTAAGGGATGTTCCATGAACAAAGTCCTTTCCACATTCCATGCACTGAACGAGTTTCACATCAGTATGAATTATCTGATGTTTATTGAGTTGGGACTTAAGTCTGAAGGCTGACCCACACTGCTTACATTCAAATGATTTCTCTCCAATATGAATGTTCTGATGCTGAATAAGGTTTGCCAGAACAAAGAAGGACTTTCCACATTCCTTACACTTAAAGAGTTTCTCACCAGAATGAATTTTGTGATGCTTCAACAGGTTTGAGCGATGAAAAAAAGCTTTCCCACACTCCTTACATTCATATGGTTTCACAGCAGCATGAATAATCTTATGTTGAACGAGGCTTGAATCACGCTTGAAAGACTTACCACATACCTTACATTCAAAGGGTTTTTTAGTTGTATGAACAATTTTATGGATATTAAGCTGGCTGGCACGATGAAAAGCCTTCCCACATTCTTTACACTCGAAGGCTTTCTTTCCAGTGTGAATATTCCGATGTTCACGAAGCTGGTGCTTACGTCTGAAGGCTGACCCACAGAGTTTACACTTGAAAGGTTTCTCTTCTGTGTGAGTTTTGTGATGCTCAGAAAGGTATTCCTGACGCCTAAAAGTCTTCCCACATACATTACATTCAAAGGGTTTCTCACCAGTATGAATTCGCTGGTGCTGAACAAGGTATGAGCCAGTTCTGAATTTCTTGCCACATTCCTTACATTCAAATGGCTTCTCTCCAGTATGAATGCTCTGGTGCCTCGTAAGCTCTGACTGATAAATGAAGGCCTTTCCACATTCCTTACACTGAAAGGGTCTTTCACCAGAATGAATTTTCAGATGTTCCATAAGGTATGAACGACGTTTAAAAGCTTTCCCACACTCATTACATTCATATGGTTTCACATTGGCATGAATACTCCTATGCGCAACAAGGTTGGAGACACATTTGAAGGACTTCCCACATACCCTACATTCAAATGGTTTTGCACCTCCATGAATGGTTTTATGTTTCTTAAGTAGGTCAGGAAAATGAAAAGCCTTTCCACACTCATTACATTTGAAAGGTTTCTCATCACTGTGAGATTTCTGATGTCTTGTAAGCTGTCGGTGGAGTCTGAAGGACTTCCCACAGTCCTTACATTCATAGGGTTTCTCTCCAGTATGAATACTTTGATGTTGAATAAGAGTTGAATACCAACCAAAGTACTTCCCACACACTTTACATTCATATGCTTTTTCTAAATAATGAGCAAGTGTCTGGCAGGTATAAGTAGGCATTTCTTCCTTGTTACTAATCTCTTGCTCAGGATCTCCTTCTTGATGATTTTGCAGCCCCTTGAATGTACTACAGTTGGAGTCATTACTAAAACTGAAACCCTTGAGTTCAAAAGTTTTACCAAATTCCTTTAAGTTTTGTTCAGGTAAATTTCTATTATAAATATGATTTTCTGGAGATATATTTTCAGCATCACAATCTGCCTCCAAATCTAAAATAAAAGCAGAATAATTAATTTTCTTATAACATACATACACATATTTCCCATAACAAAATCCAGTACGAATGGCAAGACTATAAAGTATTTTCTGAGAAGTTGAGGAGGAGCAAGGACAGCAGCAATAAGGAAAGTTTATATAAGACAATACTCTTTACAGTAGAATAGGTTGGACATGGAAAGACATCTGTAGTGAGAATTTTCATTTCTTTAAAAACACAGAAATGTAGAGGCTGGAAAGATGGCTCAGTGGTTAAGAGCAGTGGCTGCCCTTCCAGAGGACCCAGGTTCAAATCCCAGCACCCACATGGCAGTTCACAGCTGTCTGTAATTGCCGGGAGTGGTGGTGCACACTCTTAATCTCAGCACCTGAAAGACAGAGGTAGGTGGATCTCTTTGAGTTCAAGGCCAGCCTGGTCTACAAAGTGAGTCCAGGACAGCCAGGGATACACAGAGAAACCCTGTCTCAAGACAAAAACAAAAAGCAAAACAAAACAAACAAAAAACCCCACAGAATGTTATGGGACTATGTTTTTGTTTTAATCCCAGGTGTAGGATATGGGGCTGCTTCAGATTGTCCACAGCAGCAGACTGTGATTTGCCTCATGCTTTAGCAGGCATGGGATTTTGCCAGGTGCAGATTGTTTCTGCAAGTGTATGACCGGAATTCTGCAGACTCTTCAGAGGCCATATAAATGAGAGAGCCCTGGGAGGGGCTGTGGCTGCTGTGTTGTTGCATTTTGTCAAGTGGTCCTGCACAGAGATGAAAAGAACTTGGATATCCTGATAGCAAAGATCAAATTTGCCCCAAGCTCCTAACACCCCCTTTCCTCTCTATCCTTCTTTCTCTCCTACCAAGTGCTGGGGGATTGGAATTGTGAAATAAGGGTGAAGAAGGGTGGTAGAAAACGAAACTCATTAAGTAGCCAAAACTCTGGCTACACATCAGCTTAACAAGATTATAACTATATTTAATAATCTTATATGTTTATTTGCATACTACTTGGAATACTGTTAACAATCAGACATTTCCACCAGCCTGCCCTCAGGGACCTAGTAGCAGCTGCTTACATCATCACCCACAGCCCAAAAGGTGTAGCACATAAAAGGCCCCAGCCACCCTAGATCTCTCTTTCTCTCTCCCATATCCTTTCTCTCTCTCTCTCTCTCTCTCTCTCTCTCTCATGTCCCCACTCTGAGACTTCACTCTCCCTCATGTAGCTGGCATTTGTTACTTTGTGGATTCTTTTTCCCCACCCTTTATCTCCCAGTCTTACCCCCTTACACTAAATAGGAAAGAAAAGATAGAGGAGAGAGAGAGAGAATATCCCTGAATCTATTTTTTTCCCCAATCATTCTTCCCAGTTTCCAGTCAGCTCCTTCAAACCATTTGGTTTCTCCCAACCATTCTTTCCTCAGTTCCCCAACAGTCTGCTTAAACAGTCCTATCCCTCCCCTCCTCCAGTTCCAATACCCCAGTCTCATCCCTGGCTCTCTAACACATCATCTGCTCAGCCTCCCCTTCGATTTTTGCTCACATCTGCAGTTCATCACACAGAACTACAGCCCCAAACTTCCTTCTATCCACTCAGCTTTAAGCCAGACCCTCACCTCCAACAAGCATTCACTGGAAACCCGAAGGCCACTCTGGTCAGCGAAACATGTAGGCTAACTGCAGATCTTCACCCCTTCCTCCATCCTCCAAGTCCAATCCAGAGATCTGCAGCAGATCATCTACTGTTGCCTTTCCTCACTCTGCATCCATTCCTAAGGGACTCAGCAGATCCTAGTGGAACTCCTGAATTCTTCCTTTCTGTGGAAACCTCAACAACTGTCTCCTAGACCATCTCCATTCCTAAGTGTCAGCTCCCAATACCTAGAAACACATTTTACCTCAAACTCCCAGTGGTCACACCTACCAGGATCCCAAAAGAATTTCCTAACAAGCAAGACACAGCAACCACACTCTTTTTTTTTTTTTTTCCCCAGCTTCAAGCACAACATGCTTTGCCTTTTATTAATCACAAAATAAGCAGATGGGGGAGATTCTGGAATCAAGCCTTCACTATGCACGTTAACAAATGACGTGATAGCAACCATACTCTTAAGAACCAGATAGGGCAATAGAAACCAAGGAACCAAAAAACAAAAACAAAAACAAACAAACAAAAAACCTGTCCTGTTGTTTAAAAATACTAAAGTATCCCAGACATTCGATTTTACCAATGAAGACTTGGGAGCCAGAAGATGGAGTGAAACCCTGCTAGTTCAGAGGCAGAAAAAGCACCCAGCTGATGTTCCTATTCAGCTGAAAGCCCGAGAGGAAAAAGTCCAGAGCTAAAAATCTCCTTCCCCATGCTGTCTTAATTACTTTCTAGCTCAATGTCCTTCCTTTCTGTTTAATCTTTGTCAGATGGTTTTTTGTTCTGCCTCTTGACCTAATATAAACTTTATTTAATCTTGTGTACTGAAAGCTCTTGGATTAAAGGTGTGTGCTAGGGCTGAGCCACACCATAACCACTTGTTTACAATAAACAGAAAGCTCTAGAATAAAGCCATCCCAATTAGAAACAGATTGTGCAATTCACGAACTTGGGGTTCACAATGTGATCAAAATATTCTGCAACACCACCCAACAAAGACAAGACCAGATATTAGCAGTTAGAATTAGTCTTCCCAAATGCAGATGCCTAAATGCCAGTGCAAAACCACACAAAACCTAGCACAGTGCATGTGCACTAGACCCCAGCAACCCTACCATAGCAGGCCCTGAGTATTGCAACATAGATGAAGCACAAGAAAAACACCAAATTAGCTTTTGTAAATATGATGGAAGTCATTAAAGAGGGGAAAAAATGTCTTAAATCTATGAAAACACAGTGTAAGGAAATAAATGAAACAGTTCAAGACCTGAAAGCAGAAACAGAAATCAATAAAGAAAACCAAAACTGAGATGCATCTGGAAACAAAAAGCTTAGGAACTGGAACAGGAACTTCAGAGGCAAGCCTCACTAACAGAATACAAGAGATGGAAAAGAGAATCTCGGGCACTGAAGACACAATAGAAGAAGTGGATACCTTGTTCAAAAAAAAAGTAAATCTAAAAAAATTCCTGCACAAGTCATCCAGGAAATCTGATAAACAATGAAAAGACCAAATCTAGGAATAAGAATAAAGAAAGGACAAGAAACAAAGGTCAAAGACACAGGAAATATTTTCAATAAAATCACAGAATAATATTCCCCTCTTTTAAAGAATAAGATGCCTATTAATGTACAAGAACCATGTACATAATTAATAGACTGGACAACAAAAGAAGGTCTCTTCAGCACCAAATAATCAAAGCACTAAACATTCAGGACAAAGAAAGAACATTAAAAGTTGCAAGGGACACAGACCAGAATACAGGCACACTTATTAGAATGATACTTGGCTTCTCAATGGAGACTTGAAAAGTCAGAAGGGAATTAACAGATACTTTACAGATTCTGAGAGACCACAGATGCCAACCCAGACTACTATTCCAAGTAAAAACCTTTCTATAATCATAGATGAAAAAAATAGGACATTCCATATTAAAACCAAATTTAAGTAATATCTATCTACACATCCAGCCCTAAAAAGGTACTAGAAGGAAAAGTCCAACCTACAGAGATTAACCCAAAAAACCACAAAGAATAAGTAATCCCAGACCACCAAATAAAAAGAGAGGACACACACAAACAGCACCATTACAAAGTAACAGGAATCAACAAACAATGCTCACTCACATATGTCAACATCAATACTCAATTCTCCAATTAAAAAGATACAAACTAGCAGGGCATGACAAACTAAAATTCCAGCACTTTGGAGGCAGAAGCAGAGGCAGAGGTAGGCAAGGCCAGCCTGGTCTACAAAGTGAGTTCCAGGATAGCCAGGGTTTCTCCTGAAAAACCTCATCTCTAAAAACTAAAACTAAAACAAAAGACACTAACTAACAGAATGTATATGAAAATCATGTTGAGATCTGCTTCTTTAGCATAACTGCAGCCATTTTTGTCTCCAGTCTCTGTTTTAGTTATAAGATGAAATTACTCATACTTTGTTACATTGTTACCTTGCCACTCTGAAGAGTTCTCAACTACAACTCCACTTGGGACCAATCAAATTAAAGGTCAGTTGGACATGCTTTGTCTAGCTCGTCAAAATGATGTAGTGCTACCATTCCCTTGCTTCCTACCTGCTTGTTACCTGGATGCAGTTTGTTTCCTAGACCTGGTTACCTGGTTGTTACCTGGATATGACTTTTCTTATAAAAAGCCCGACATCATGGTTAGGCTACAGAGAACTCTCTGTCACCTTGGTCAGGCTGGCCATGATCAGTCTTGGGTATGCATTCAATAAACTGTCAATATCTGACTGAGATCGGTGACTGAGTGATTTCTACAGCTATTCTTGGACTATAACAGATCAGATCCATCCTTCTGCTGCACCCAACACCAAGGATAGATATCATCTCAGGGCAAAAGAATGGAAAATGATCTTCCAAGTCTAAGCAAATGAACCTAAGAAGCTTCAACAGGAAAATGCATCATGAAAATGTGGTATATTTACACAATGGAGTATTACTCAACTGTTAAAAAAAAAAAGAAATCATGATATTTGCAAGTTAAAAGGATGGAACACAAAGTGCAAGAATCCAATAGTTGTTCAGTCCATGAGGCTGGATGTCTCAGCTGGTCGTCAGTTCATGCTGGAATCCTGAAGAATTAGGCTCTCATGCCAGGGAAGGAATGGACTTGCCAGGAGAGTGAGGAGAAACAGAGAGCAGAGCTTCCTTCTTTCACATCCTTTTTACAGGCTGCACCAGGAGGTGTGGCCCTGATTTAAGGTGGATCTTCCCACCTCAAAAGATCTGGATCAAAGGTGGGTCTTCCCACCTCAAAAGATCTGGATCAAAGGTGGGTCTTCCCACTTCAAATGATTTAGTTGAGGAAAATCTCTTACAGGTATACCCATATGCTTGGGTTCTAGTTAATCCCAGATGTGGTCGAGGTGATAACCAAGAAGAGCCACCACAGCTCCCTGTCAAGGCTGTGTTATGTGTGTGCACACTGTGATGGGGTTTCGCTGGCTTGTCCGTCTATTCTCTTTGAGTCAGGGTCTCTCATTTGCCTGGAGCTTGACAAGTAAACTAGGCTGACTCCAGGAAGCCCAAGGGATCTTGCCTTTTGCACCTCCCCAGTGCTGAAGGTAGACGCATAGGCTACACAGCACGCCTTGTCTAGAGTGACTATGAAGACACAGAGTTAAAATATCTGCTATGCTTCACTGTGTCACAGCTTTCACTGGAGTTCAAACTGTCTTCTCATTGGTTCAGAGGTCAAGAGCACTGAAAGACCTGCCAGAGGCCCTGGGTTAGAGCACCAGCAGCCACCTCTAACTCCAGCCCCAGGGGATCTGATACACCTCTCTGACCACATACCATGCCTGGCAATGCTGGAGTCTCACCTCACACTTACTCACCTGGGCTCCGTCTGTCTGTTTCCTCCTTCACAACCATCCAGGGCTCTTTCTCCTGCTCTAATAAGGTGATGAGATCTGGCTTGGAAATGGAACTTCCAGCTTTAAAGAAAGTAATGTCACATAATGTAGATTTTTTTTTTTTTTTTGAGACTCAGTCTCTCCAATATTCCCAGGATGTCCTGGAAAGTGATATGTAGACCAGGCTGCTCTTAAAGTTCTTGATTTGCCTGCCTCTGCCTCCCAAATGCTGGTATTAAAGGGGCGTGCCACCATGTCCTGCCTGTGCAGATTTTCAAAAATATAGACTTATTTATTAGAAAGGTCTGTACAGTTTGGCATGGTGGATCATGATCATGCCTGTGAGCACAGCAGGTGGAGATATGAGCGAGGTCTTCTGGGCTGCATAGCAAGACCCTTGTTTTGGAAAAATGAATTTTAAAAAATTCTAAAAGCTAAAATAATGCTGAGGAAAACTTCAGAGGAGGAAAATGCAACCCGGGTAACAAACCAGGTGTTTCAGATTAGGCTTTTAATCTCATTCAAATGCAGACAGGGGCTTGTCACTTAAGAGGAAAGTATAATTGAGAGGGTGAGAACATAAACCCGCAGGCTGCACTGTCTAGGGTAAACCCCATCTCTGCAGCTCACTAATGATGCTATTTATTTAGAAAGGCCCATAAGACTCTATGCTCAATTTTCCCATTTAAAAACTGGGCAAGGTGGCACACACTTGACATCACTATCATTGAGGAGTGTAATCTTAAGATGAGACGTTCAAGGCTGGATTTAGTTTCATAGCAAGTCCATAGCCTCCCTCTATTACAAGACCTGGCTTCAAAAAAAAAATTGAAATTAGTACTAGTACTACTAATAATAATAATTTAGATTGACTTGATAACTATTGGATAAGGTTGATACTAAGATTATATAATATATTCAAACACTTTGAAGATTGTCTGACCTATACTAATACAAAAATCATTATTTTTACATTTGTATTTATTTATTTAGTAATGCTGGGGACAGAACTAGGGCCTTGAGTATGCTGGGGAAGTGTTCTACCACTGAGTTACATCCCCAGCCATGAAAACTGCCATCATTGTTGTTACTTATGCTGCCTTCTTTTACATTTACACCTCATTCTTACAGATTTGCTCAATGACAAAGACGAACTCCATACCCTAAAACTTCTACCACAAAGAAGGTAAAGAAGTGCTCCTTGAGGGAAATAGAATGTGCCTACTTCTCTTTTGAATCAACTCTATTGATACGTTAGTCAGTAAATCATTATGGCTCTTTTATTTAGCTGTGTATGTATGTACTCATGAGGGTGTGTGCGACAACTCTATGTAGGTAGACATGCAAGCACATGTGTGTGTTTAAGGCAGAGACCAATGTTAGGTGTTTTTGTTGATTGCTCTCCACTTTAGTTTTGAGGCAGGGTCTCTCACTGAACACAGAGCTTACTGAAAGGACCAACAAGGGGTGGACAAAAGCAAATGCATCATGAAGTTCCCATTTCCAACCCAACAAATCTTGCATTATTCCATCGGGAAGGAGGAATGCAGCTACCTCTTTTAAAATTCTATTGATTAAAATTTATTTTTTTTGTGTATGTGAGGATCTGTCTGCATTTTTGACTGAGCACCACATGCATGCATGGTGCTCATGGAGGCAAGAAATGGACATCACATCCCCTGGAACTGGAGGTACACGAGGTTGTGAGCTACCTTGTGGTGCTGGAAATTGAACCTGGATCCTATACAAGAGCAGATGGTTCTCTTACCCACCAAGCTGTTTCTCTAGTCCCAATTTTATTTATGGATTTATCTCCTTATTTATTTCATTTATGTGTTTGTTTGCTTTTGCTTGAAACAAGGCCTCACACTGGAGACTAGGCTAGCCTGGACTTCATGTATCGGAGGTAATGTTGCACTCACAGCAATCTTCCTGCCTCACCCTTCTGAGTGAAGCCATGACAGAAATGGGCCACCAAGCCCAGCTTCAACTACCACTGGAAAGATGGTACTAACTTTTAATTCAGAGTGAAAAAGCCAACAGTACAGAGGACTGTGGAGAGCTGTGTGGGAGATATTGGAAGAGCTGCCTGGGAGAGAACTTTTCCCCAGCTTGTTGACGGTTGACTTACGTGGCTGGCTTCACATTCTCTGTACAATAACTGTATGTTCTGCCAACATGTCTCCTTGAGACCCTTTTTGTTGTTAGTGCATTTTACTTGCCAAGTTCCTTGTTTCTATTGTATCCAAGGTTACAGAGTTTTCTAGTAACACAGGGAAGGATATTATAATATGCAACTACTTGGGCTGGAGAGATGGCTCAGCCGTTAAAGGCTAGGCTCACAACCAAAAATAATATGCAACTACCTGTGGCTACCTGTACATAAAAGACCAGACTGCTCTGCCTATGTGACTTCGTTGCATGGATACTGAATCAAACTTCTTTGTACTAAACATAACCTGTTTGCTGGACTTATAAAAGGGGGGCTGCAAAATAAAGACAGGGCTCTCTAGCATTAACTGGGAGACTTCCTGATCCCATGCTGTGGGATAAAATTATTAATTATTTTAGCCTTAATTTAATTATTCTCTTAGCTTTTTTTTACTTAATTCTCAATCCTCACATCCCCGGTCAACAACTCCCCCCTCATCCTATCGGCGGAGGACACATTCATGGGGACAAATGGCCTTACCCAATGTGATGAGATTGCTGTAGGTCTCCAACATGATGTCCCTGTATAAGACCCTCTGAGTAGCATCCAGGCAGGCCCACTCCTCCTGAGAGAACTCAACAGCCACATCCCTAAAAGTTACTGATCCCTGAAACCACAAATACAAATAGAGGGGAATTGGGAGATGGAAACACAGAAGGGAAAGAACTCAAGTGTGGGAAAGGAGACATAAGGAAATGCTCAAGACACTTGACTGCACGAGCTCTCCAATAAACAATGATTGCGCACACCAAACATATCCAATAAATGTGCCCTTCCATTCCATCACATCCTTCAAGTTATATCCCACAAAAGAGAAATGTCACCCCATTCAGTGTAAATTATCTAAGGAAAACTGTGAGTCCTTGAGTTTTACTATCACATGATTATCATTAACAATTTTACCATGAGAATCATTTTTATACACTATGTAAGAGTCTATATGACATGCATATCAGGTTAAACCTTCTTTACCATAAAAAAAAAAAACCTTTCGGCTGGGCATGGTGGTGTACGCCTTCAATCCCAGCACTTGAGAGGCAGAGGCTGGAAGATCTATGTGAATTCAAGGTTTGCCTGCTCTACATAGTGAGTCCAGGACAGTCAGGGCTGTTACATAGGGAAACCCTGTCTCCAAAAACCTAAAATCAAAAACAAAAACAAAACCTTTCAAGGTGGTGAGTGAGTCTCAGGTCTTCCCTAACTCTGGAGACTACAATCACTGTAGGGGCTGATAGGTTAATATAAGTTAGATTTAGTGAATA
>CAJQZJ010026255.1:0-20515 GCA_907164525.1 Lophiomys imhausi | reverse complement strand
CCTTTCCCCTCTGGTCCTACCCTTCCACCCTCTACCCCCACTTCTACCTATGCTACTCCTCTAGTGTGGAGGGCCCCGCATATATCAGCCTCCCTCAGTTCATCAGTCACATGAGGGCTAAGAACTTCCTCTTACTCTGGGGCCCCGACATAGCAACTCCACTAGGGTAAAGTGTTCTACTAATTAACAGGTGTTAAAGCCTATAACTGAAACTGCCCCACCCCTACTTGCTAAGGGAGCTATATAAGGACCCAGTTACCTATCCTCTATAGTTGATTAGCGGTGTGTGATCAAATCTAAGTTTTTAATCTTCTCTTTTTCATTAGTGTTTCAGTTTCTGTAAGTCTCTAGGGGCCTAGCTTAGTTGATTCTGTTGATCTTCATATGTTGGTCTTGACCCCTCTGGGTATCACTATTCATAGTCCCTCTCTTGTATAGGACACCCAGAGCTACACCTAATGTTTGATTGTGTGTCTCAGCATCTGTTTTGATCTGCTGCTGAATGGAATTTCTCATAGGATAGTTATTCTAAGTCCCTGTTCATTTGAGTTTGTGGGTTGTAGGATAGTTATCCTGCATTATATGGCTAACACCCAGTATGTTATTTTCTGGGTCTACGTAACACACTCAGGATGAACTTTTCTAGTTACATCCCTTTGGCTGCAAATTGAATGATTTCCTTGTTTCTAATAGCTGAGTAGTATTCCATTGTGTAAATATACCATAGGTTTTTTTTTTTGTTCGTTTGTTTTTGTTTATTTTTTATCCATTCTTTGAGTGATAGGCAGTTACGTTGTTTCCAGTTTCTAGTTATTAGGAATAAAGATGTTATGAATAAACATTGTTGAGCCAAAGTCCTTGTGGTTTAGTGGAGAATCCGTTAGAAATATGCCCAGGAGTTGTATGTCTGGATCTTGAGGTAGAGCGGTCCCAATTTTCTAAGATATCGCCAGACTGATTTCTGCAGTGGCTGTACAAGTTTGCAATTCCACCAGCAATCGAAGAGTGTTCCCCCTTCTCCACAACCTTGACAGCATGTGCTGTCATTTGAGGTTTTGGTCTTGGACATACTGACAGGTATGAGATGGAATCTCAGAGTCATCTTGAGTTTCATTTCTCTGATGATTAAGGATGACCTTTTCTGCAACTGTCTCTCAGCCATTAGGGATTCCTCCTTTGTGAATTCTCTGTTTAGCTCTGTACCCTATTTTTTGATTGGATATTTGTTTTCTAAGTGTTCAATTTCTTGAGTTCGTTATATATTTTGGATATTAGCTCTCTGTCAGATGTGGGGTTAGTGAAGATCTTCTCCAAATCTGTAGGATGCCCTTGTGTTCTAATGACAGTGCCAATTGCCTTACAGAAGATTTTCAGTTTCATGAGGTCAAATTTATTGACCTCATGGTCTTAGAACCTGAGCTGTTGTTATTCTGTTCAGGAAATTGTCACCTGTGCTAATGAGTTTGAGGCTTTTCCCCATCTGTCTGATCTGTTAGAATAAGGATGTATGGTTTTCTTCTAAGGTCTTTGATCCACTAGGAATTAAATTTTCTGTGAGGTGTTAAACATGGGTCTATTTCCATCCTTCTATGTTGACATCCATGCACCATTTGTTGAAGATGCTTTCCTTTTTCCATTATATAATTTTGGCTTCTTTGTCAAAAATTAAGTGACCATAAGTGTGTGGGTTTATTTCTGGGTCTTTGAATCAATCCCCATTGATCAACCAGTCTGTTTTTATGCTAGTACCATACCGTTTTTATTGTTATTTAATACTACTATTGCTCTTTAGTATAGCTTGAAATCTGGGATGGTGATTCCTCCAGATTGTTGTTGTTGTTTTTGTTGTACAGGATTGACTTAGCTATTCTGTTTTTTGTTTTATCCTTATTTGTGGTTATTGTGAGAGGTGTTCCTTTCTTGGCCCATTCATCTTTTTTTTGGAATTTTATTTTTTTATACTTCATTTTTTAATTTCTTCAAGTTACATCTCAGTCACCATCCCTTCCCTACTCCCCCTTCCTGTCCCACCCTTCCACCCTCTTCCCCACAACAGCTCCCCCTTTCAGTCTAACAAATGGTTCCTTCTCTTATAACAGTAAATACTATACAAAACAACAGAAGGAAATACGCCACATTTATGAGAGTTAAATGGCCCAGCATACATTCCCAATGTCCAGTCCACACATATTTGGCCACTGACTTTAACAATCTACCATCTAACCATCTCCATGAGTTTAAAGTTCTATATCTGACTCAGCTTTCATACTAACTTGCATCACAATTTTTAAAAACATCTTCTTAGATCCAGAACACCCTCTTGATTCCTAAACAACTCAAAATTTAACTATGAGATTCTAGCTATCTATTCTTCAACTACCTCAGAGATCTGAGAGGGATAAATATATCTGATTATGTAGGACGTGCAGGGCCTGCATCATCCAAAACTAAGAAATGACATATCAGTGGCTGCCTGGACAGTTGCCATTTTCTCTCCATATGTTACAGCATAAGTCTTTAGGCTTTTGGTCCCATTTCTCTGACAGACATTGATTGTAGAGCAGGAATTATGAAGGACTTACCTACCCTGTCTTGGTAGAGCTAGGCTGTCGACTTCCTGCTACCAAGTTTTGTCCTTTTTAGACAGCAATCTGTCTACAGTTGAAGCAAGGGTTTTTCATGCCAAGAGACAGGCTTGCCACTAATTCAACCACCTCACAGTGGAGATTCTTCAATGCTCATCTTCTACTTGGAGTAGAATAGGGGTGCTGTCAGGAGCTGATATATCTCGATATCAAAAAATCTTAATTTAAGAAAACATATGTGAATGCCATATTCTGCAGATCTCTTGGGGTTTTTGAAGATGCCCTATCTATATCTTATATTTAGATAAGCAAATGTTGCTTGTCTCTTAACAACTTGATTTCTGAGCAGCTTAGAGAATATCTGTGATAGACTGTCATAGTAGCTAACAAAATGACATGTTTGCATGACTAGGAGTTTGTTTTCTTAACTATCCTAAACGGTTTAAGACAGTTGGTATCAAGAGGCCAGAGCTTCACATTTCATTTTTAAGTGTCACTAGGTACAATACGTTTAAGAAGTGTTACCTTTAATTTTGTATCAATATACAAAGATCAATACCAATGTGGCCAAATATACTCTTAATTTTGTATAAATATACAAAGATAAATGCCTATGTAGCCCAATACAATCTTAATATTATGTCAATATGCAAGGGTCAATACCATTGTGGCCAAATATCATCTTAATTTTGTATCAATATACAAAGATCAAACCGCTGTAGTCCAATACAATCTTAATTTTCACAATATACAATGGTCAATACCACTTTAGCCAAATATAATACTAATTTTTTATCAATATACAAAGGTATAAGGGCATATTAAATAATCTGTCCCTTCTTCTTGGTCCTTCCCATACTATGTCTATGTCCCATTTTTCTCAAGTCTGTGCACTCCTACATAGGAGAGAAAGAAGGCTACAGAAAAGAAAAAGAAGGAAGTACCTGGGTCTAACCTCCAAAACCCATTTAACAGCTTGTAGTCTCTTCCCCTAAATAACAAATTTTTCTGTTATCCATCAGATAACCAAAAGGGGGGGGGAAACACCCTCCCCACCCTCTGGGCATGGGACGTCTCTCTCTTAAAATGACTTCCTGCTGATTTGGGTCGTAGTAAACCTGTTTGGGGCCTGAACAAGAATGGAAAAATGGTTGAAAATATTAATACAATCCTTTTATGTTCAGTCCTTTTGTGCTCAGCTGTTTAGATGTCCTAAGAAGTTTGTAGACAGAAGCTGATTTTCCAGGCTTTACTGAAGTTCTGGCTGGTGCAGTGTGTGGAGCTGAACGATCGTAGCGATTTTGAGTTGTTGTGGTTGTAGACTTTTGATGGAAACAGCTATTGAGGGAGTCTGCAAGGCTGAATCATCTGGGCCACTCGTCTTCTTTGGTGTCTGATTATGTTTTATGTTGAGGTTTCCATTGTCCAGTTGTCCCTGGATACCTTGAATGGATGTTTTAAATCTCCTGTAAAGATAAGAACAGAGCCCTGCCCTAATCCTAACTCTGATACAATTACCCTTTTTTTTGGGGGGGGGTCAGCTAATATTTCTCCTGAAGCAAATTTGGTTTTTTGTCAATATATAAAGTATTATCTTTCAATCTGGATTAAAGAAGAAATTATTTTGTTATTTTGAAGCTAAACAAGCCTTAGTGTATATATTTTGAGATCTCAAAGGACAATTTGTTTGTATTGAGTAGGCCTTTTGCAAGTAGCTTTTAAACTTATGTCCTTCCAAATCCTATGTGTCTGTCTCTGCATTCTAATTATTGGGATCAAAGACCTGTGGTTCCCATTTGAAGGGATTAAAGATGTGTTCCACCACTCCTGGTTCGAAGTTTTTCTCTATTTTGAGTTTGTTTTGTATCAGGCTGACCTTGAGCTCTGAAATCTGCCTATTTCTGTCTCTAGTGTGTTGGGATTAAGGGTGTACTCTTCTTGAATCATGGGATTAAGGGTGTGCACTCTCACCTTTTTTGTAAAGAAGGGCTACTGATTTTTTAGAATTAATTTTGTATCAAGCCACCTTGCTGAAGATGTTTATCAGTTGTAGGAGCACTCTGGTGGATTTTTTGGGGTGATTTATATATATACTATAATAACATCTATGAAGAAGGGATACTTTCACTTCTTTCTTTTCAGTTTGTGCCACCTTGATCTCCTTATTTGTCTTATTGCTCAGGATAGAACTTCAACTCTGAATTGCTCTTCATATGTTGAAGAGATATGAAGAGAGTGAGTATCCTTGCCTTGTCCCATATTTTACTGGAAATGCTTTAAGTTTATCTCCATTTAATTTGACATTGGCTATTAGTTTGCTGAATATTGCCTTTATTATTTATAGGCATGGTCCTTGTATGCCAGATCTCTCCATGACGTTTTACATCATTTGCTAAAGATTCTATTTTTTCAGTGCAGGCATATATTGAATTATATGTATTACTTATGGAATTAAATTAATAACAATATTAAGCCAATTAAGAAGTTTTAAAAGATAGTCAACTATTTTCCTCTAAAAATTAAGAGAGCATAGTAATCCTAGAATTCCAAATGTTAATTTAATAAAATTAATATAAATATCCATTGGAGTTTCTTCATAGAGTTGAGTGCCATGTTAAGAAGAAAATCCAAAAGTAGGCAAAATGAGTTAACTCTCAAAACAGAAATCCATTTATTGAATGGTTCAAGAATATGGCAAATAATGTAGTCAAAATTAGAATCATATCCCTTGAATGACATTATTATTGTTATTGTTTCCTCACAATATCAGCCAATTTATGTTGTTTTCTTTGAGATAAAGTACAAAATATTTCTTGATAAATAATCTGAATAGACTTTATTATTACACTTTATTATTAATTTCAGGAGATAATTTAAATTTCTGTCACATTAAGTTTCTCATAAATGTGTTAATTTTTATGATTGCTTATTTTTTGAAAGAAGGAATTATGTCATCTACAACTCTCTATATACTCAAGATTAATCATGAACCAACCTGTCTGCACTTTTCAAGTGTTAAATTTACAAGAATATGCTACTATGAATAATTTCAGCTATTACAGATAGTCAATATACCTTATTATATAGTCTTTAGTTGAAAGCAAAGTACTGAAAGATCATCCATATGGAAATTGAGATCATATTTACTTTCTAAGACATATTCATTCTTTGTTACATACTTTTGGAACTAAAATTCTATAGATTATCTAATAGACGCAATTCTTAGTATAAAACATACCCAGCTATTAAGACTTCAAATTATTATTAAACAACACTAGTAATCTCTTGAGGTTTTTGAAGAGGCCCTATCTATCTCTTATATTAGGGTAAGCAGATGTTGCTTGTCTCTTAGCAAGTTTATTTCTGATTAGCTTAACAAGTAACTATAATAGGCTGTCATAGTACCTAACAAAATGACTGGCTTGCATAACCATTAGTTTGCATTTCTTAATTATCCTAAACAGTTCATGACAGTTAGTAGTAAAAGGCCGAAACATCACATTTCATTTTTTTTCTTTACCTCCTAACCCTTCCATCCCATTTCTCTGGAGTGGGGTGTCCTTATATAACAGTCCCTTCATCTCAGTTGAGAGGTCGTATGAGGGTCAAGAGCCTCTTCATTCATTGGGGATCTATGAAGCAGTACCATCAGTGAAAAGTGTCTCGTTGCCTGGGAGAGAGAACTACTAAACAAACAAATCAATAAGCATACAATAGATAAAAAGACTAAAAAAATAGAAAAAATATAACTAATATATAAAAAATAAATAAATGAATAAAAATTAAAAATAAGACGTCTATGTACAAGTTCCCAAAACCTCAAGAGATCTGCAGAATATGGCATTCAAAGATGTTTTTGTAACTTTGGATTTTTTTTATATCAAGACATATCAACTCCTGGCAGCACCCCCTATTCTCCTCCAAGTAGAAGATGAGCGTCGAAGAATCTCCAGTGGGAGATGATTGAATTAGTCGCAAGCCTATCTCTTAGTAGGAAAAGCCCCTTGCTCCAACTGTAGACAGAATGCTGTCCAAAAAGTACAAAACCTGGAAGCAGGTAAGTCGAGAGCCTAGCTCTGCCAAGACAGGGTAGGTAAGTCCGTCATAACCCCTGTTCTACAATCAATGTCTGTCAGAGAAGCGGGGCCAAACGACTGAAGATCGATGCTGCAATGTATGGAGAGAAAATGGGAACTGTCCAGGCAGCCACTAGTATGTCATTTCTTAGTTTGGGAAGCTGCAGACCCTGTACTTCCTATAAAATCAGATATATTTATCCCTCTCAGATCTCTGAGGTGATTGTAGAACAGATAGCTAGAATCTCATAATTAAATTTTGAGTTGTTTAGGAGTCAAGAGAGTGTTATACATCTAACAAGATACTTTTAAAATTGTGTTGCAATTAGTATGAATGTTGAGTCAGATATAGAACTTTAAACTCATGGAGATGTTTATATAGTAGAATGTAAAAGTCGGGTACCAAATACATATGGACTGGTCATTGAGAATGTACGTTAAGCCATATAACCCTCATAACTGTGGCCTAATTACCTCTGTTGTACTGTATTGTATTTATTATTATAAGAGAAAGAGCCATTTGTTGGACTGAAAGGGGAAACTGTAGGGGGAAACAAGATATACCTTAAACTTAAAAGAAAAGAAAAGGGAATAGGATGGGGGTTGAGGGTGGGAGGGTGGGACTGGAGGGGGAATAGGGAGGGGACTGCGATTGAGATGTAACTTGAAGAAATAAAAAATAAAGGAACCCCCCCCCAAAAAAAAACAGTAGTAATCTCATTAAACATTACTGAACAGTTTAATTTGGAACTAATAAGTTGGCTACTTATCATGTAATCAAAAATCTATAATTTCTATGTGATTTCATTTCTGTGACATTCTTTTAGCATAACTAGTGTATAGTGTAAGAAAAATGATCAGTAATTGTCTGTGACAAGGAAAAGAAAAAAATTGCCTACAAGAAAACATAAGGAATTTTTTTTCTTGAAGGAAATGCCTATATGTTGACTGTAGTGGTTGTTACGTGATTGTCCAGTCTTACCTGAAATGTTGCATCCTAACCAACATATTGCAACATATATAAGTCATGTGTAACTAAAGTGAAATTTTAAAGTAGCAAAAGTTGAGCATATGGTTATAAGTTCTTTAGGAAAATCATAACCAAAAAGTAAAATAAAATAATAAAAATATCTAGGAATGACCAGCCAATGACTGGCTCAATTTGAGACCAGCCCTGTGGGAAAAAGCCAACCCTTGACTCTATTAATGATACTCTGCAATGCTTGCAGATAGGAGCATAGCATAACTGTCCTCTGAGAGGGTCCATACAGCAAAGGATTGAAACAGGTGCTAAGACTCACAACCAAACATTGGAAAGATTCCTGGGAGTCTTATGGAAGAGTTGGGAGAAGGTCAGAGTAACTGGAAGGAGACAATAATTACACAAGACCAACAGAGGCAACTCACCTAGGCCCATGGAGATTTACAGAGATTGAAAAATCAACCAAAGTGTGTGCAAGGACTGAACCCAGACACCCTACACTTCTGGACTTGTGGGGCAGCTTGGTCTTTAAGTAGGCTGTCCCTGACATGGACTCTGTTGCCTACTGTTGGATAACTCTCCCATAACTCAGCTGCACTGTCTGGTTTCAGTGGAAAGGAATGCAATTAATTCTGATACCACATGAAGTACTGGGACAGGTTGGTGGGGAGAGGTTCCCTTCTCTGAGAAGAAGGTGAAATGGGTATCAGGGCAGAGGTTAAGAAAGTAGAACTGGGAGAATTTAAAGGAAGGGGCTGGAATTGAATGTAAAATGAATGAATGAATGAATAAGTAAATAAATAAATGGAAATTTATTTTCCACATGGAAATATTGCTTACCAATTATACACAGAAGAGAATATTTTTAAAGTTATTTTTATTTTTCAATTAATAGTTAATCATTTTATGGATGGAATTGACTCAAAGTGTCATTTAATTAATTTATGATTTTACAGATAAACTTTTTCACACATATACTTTTAGTATATGCATAAATCTCTAGTTAGGAACAACACTGATGAACCCTATTGGATCAGTTAATTCACTTATATTTTCAGTACAACTGCACATTATACTGCATAAAAATCAGTGTAAGAAATGTTTGAACAGTTATAATAAGAATTTTACTTTAACAAAATTTCTCATTCCTGTAGTTCTTACATGTTGAAAATAGATAAAGAATTAGTGTTATTTCTTTGTTTTAAAATATATTTAATTGGTGTTTGTTAATTTATTTAATATTTAGAAATCTTTATTTCTCTTATATTTCCATCATTCATACACAAACACACACACACACACACACACACACACACACACACACACACACACATATATATATATATATATATATATATATATATCTCACAAGTCCTTTTTAATTTTCCCTTACTATCTATTAGGTAAACCTGAGATTATCCATATACAGAAATAGTTTAGTATATTGAAAAATTACTAAACCTAGGCTTGAATCATATAAAAATCACTTGCTTCTTTGAATTTGAGTCTTTTCAACTTTAAATAGACTGTGCTACAAAGGAAGACCATACATTCAATAATATTTATATGAATTAATTTTAAAAGGCCACAAATTTGGAAGGGTACGAAGCAGATGATCTATCTAGATACGGTTGGAGCAGTGTGTATATGAGCAGAACATATTTTATGAAAATCTCAAATAATTAAAAAAGGTAAAAACATTACTTTAGGTAAGAATCATTTATTAAAGTCTCAAAATGAAATACTAATTAATGGAAAATTTCAATTTTATTTTAAAGCAATTGACAATTCTGTCTTTCCAAAGTTCATAGGGTAGTCGTAGCAAGTAAAAATATGCACCAAGTATAATAAAGTATAATTTATTATCATTATTTTACTTAGATTTCTGGTATAGAATATTTACTTCTAATACTATATATCAAAGTAGTTCCACGATTATATGATATTTAGAAATTTTCCATCATCTTTTTTTAAGCACAAAAAACTAATGTATTCATGCCATAGAGCCAAATGTTTTTTTGTAAATGTCATTTTTATATCTTTTAATATCTCTATAACAGCCCCATTATATAAGCTCATGTGTAACATAGTTTTAAAAACCCCTAAATCAATCATTTGAATTTTTATTTTTATGTATGGTTAGGAACAAATATTTTTCTCAACTATTCAAAAATCTACAGCAGTGAACAGTTAGTAAACATCTCAACTGGAAAGGACAGCATCTTCAATTTCTATATCATATTCTCATCCACACATCATTTTTTAGATCCCAATAACAGACCAAATACAGTATTATAATAAAAGTTAGTTTTTATATTTCAATGCTTATTAAAACATCTAAATAGTGCTTTCTTTAAAATTTTATTAGAGTATGGCTTGTAAGTAAGTGTATAAAAGTTTTTTGTATTTTTTGTAGCAATTTAATTGTCTTTGTGTAAAAAATTAATTATACATAAACTTTTGAAAAATAAGTACACACACATACACACACACATACACATGCCCACACACACACACACACACACATTTTGAAGGATCTAATTTCATGTCATTTCAACTTCTCCTTACAAATAAAATTGAAAATTGAATGTCTTTGAACAATTCTTTAAGTTGATCTTTTTTCTAAGAGAAACAGAGTAACTAACAAGCCTTGAAACTCTAAACTGATATATGTTAAATGTCTTTTCAAAAAATAGTAAAATGAAGCAATAAATTTAATTTTTATTCATGAACATTTAGCAGTTCCTCTCCTGGCAACATATTTCTATAAAAATCAATTGCCCTTCATGTATATGAGTGATTTTTAAACTCCACTTTTCATTTTCTGGAGACAAGGCATTCAAGGCCTCAAAATAGTGGATAAATGTTCTTGTTAATAGCACAATGGATATTACATATATTTGGTGAAAGAAAAAAACATATTTTTGTAATTATCATTTTTGGGAGTTTCCTTTAAGCAAATTTGTTCTTAGGGTGCACACATTTTAATCCTTGAACTTCTGAAGAATAAATAGCAGCTACATTAAATTCCTGAAATTAAAAGGAAAATAGTACAAAAAAGCCCAAAACCTCTGGGACACATTGAAAGTGAATCTACAGAAAACAATTACAGTTCTAAGTACGTACATTAAAAAGTCAGTATGGGTAGAAATAAATGTTGTAAACGATCTAATGATGAAACTGAAAAACTCAGAAAAACAAGAACAAACTAAATCTCAATCCAATCCTTGGCTAAAAATAAAAACCAAAGAATAAAAATTAATGAGACATAAACAATAAAAAGCAATACAAATGAACCATGAACCTAAGACCTAGTTTTTTGAAGATAATTAATATCATCCAACACTTGACTCAACTAACCAAACAATGAGAGGACCAGAGATGAATGCGAAATATTATACAGATGAAAATGAAACTTAGAATATTATAAGGAAATACATTAACAGCCCAGACTCCATTAAGTTGGAAAATCTAAAATAAATGTACAAACTTCTTGATTCATTCAAATCACCAATTTAAACCAAAAACAGATACACAGCTTATACAAAACCATAAAATCTGAGAACATTGAAATAATAATGAAATGTATTCCAAGTTAAAAATTCCTGGGCTGGATGGATTCACAACAGATATTTACTGGGCACTAAAAGAACATCTGCAACCAGTACTTCTTATACTATATAAAAAAGGCAGACACAGAAATCTTAGTTCAACAGACTCACTATATGATGCCAGTATCACTCTAATATCAAAACCAGAAGACTAAACATAAAAATAAAATTAAAGGACATTATTCATTATAAACATATATGGAAAAGTCTTCAATATAATACTTGATAACCAAAAACAAGCATATATAAGAAAAGATTACCATTCACAATCAAGTTGGCTTTGTCTTTAGATTCAGGGACAGTTCAACTTATTTTAAGTCTATGAGTAAAATATATAATATAAATTGACATATTAAAAAATAACTAATAGATGAAAATCTTGGAGAGTGTAAGCCTGGAGTAAACATACCTCAATCTAATAAAACCCAGTCTTCTTCCTAAATATACTCTTAAAATCTATTATCTTTATAGAACATTCTGGAATGAGTCCTGAGTAAATGAACAAAGTATAATAACATGCTTCCAATGAAGTAAAAACTTTGTGCTGAGAAATTATTCTAAACTCTTTTACATTTGTGGTAATAGAATTAAACGTAATAAAAAGTACAGACTTCAATTCATATCAGTATATTAAACAAAGGAAATTTTATGATATCACTTAAATTATCCCATATTTGAAAGAAGAGTGGGTGAATCAACACATATTTCTCAACTCTCAAAACATTCGCATGTTTGTACTTACTTCACATTTTTTAATTTCATGTGTGAGTGTTTTGCTTGAATGTGTATATTTGCACCAAAAATCTGAAATGAGCATTAAATCCTCAAAAATTGGTGTTATGGGTTATTGTGAGCTGCCTTGTAGGTGTTGTATATTGAACCCAAGCCCTCGGCATGAATAACAAGTATTCTCAACCATTGAGACATATTTCCAGCCCACATTAGCATTTTATATGAGTAAAATTTCCAGTTGGTATCAACGTACATTATTTACTGGTGTTAAGACAAACAACTTTGGTTAATGAGGCACAGAAAGAAAAGGAGTAACTAAATAGAGAAAGGAAGTGTCATTTTAATGATACTTTATTTTTATTTAAAATTTATTCACAGACTTTTTTTATTGATAAATGTGATTTGAATCCTTCAAAGACTCAGTCCTTACAAAATTTGAAATCCCTGGCCTTGACATAATTCTGTGTGTCTGTTCTGAGGAACAATAGGCAGTTTTGCTTTTGTTTTTATTTTTGTTTTTGTTTTTGTTTCTGCCTAGCTTCTCTCACACTGAAGTGCACACCTCCACCTCATGGAAGACCCAGTGGACATGGACAGTAGCTCATTTAGGCCTCAGAACTACCTTTTCAATTATGAATTGAAGTATGGCAAAGATTATCACTTTAAAGTGGATAATGATGAAAATGAGCATCAGTTTTCATTAAGAATGATCAATTTAGGGGCAAGGGCAAAAGACAAATTACACATCATAGAGCCAGAAGCAATGAACTATGAAGGAAGTCCAATTAAAGTAACACTAACAACATTGAAAATGTATGTGAAATCAACATCTTCTCTTGGGGCCTTTGAAACTACACTACGTGTTGTCTTAAGGTTGAAGTGTGGTTCAGGGCCTGTGCACATAAGTGGACAGCACCTAGTAACTGTAGAGGAAGATATAGAGTTAGAAGATGAAGATGAGAAGGATATAACACTCTTGAGTATGTCAGGAAAGCAATCTTCCCTTAGAGCTGGTAACAAGGTTCCACAGAAAAAAGTAAACCTTGAACATGATGAGGATGATGTCGAAAAATAAGAGGATGATGAAGATGATGATGATTTTGAGGAGGAGAAAACTTAAGAAATCTTTATGAGATACCCCAGCCAATAATGCACAAAAACCAAATCAAAATGGAAAAGACTAAAACCATCAACACCAAGATCAAAGGGTCAAGGGTCCTAGATAAAACAGGATAAAACACCTAAAACACCAAAAGGACCTAGTTCTGTTTGGTATGAGTTTATTAAAATAAACCATCATGAGAATGTTTTTGTTTAATTCCAAGTGTGAGGCAGCTTAAGACAAAAGTGTAAAGTATTAACTGTCTAGTGAGCTAGCAGGGGTGTGTCTTAACTGGCTGAGAAATTTTAATTTAGAGGACGAGCTCTGAGAAAAAGGGGGCTCTACAAAGAGGAAAAAGGGCTACAAAGAAAAAAGTTGTTGCTGCTCCCTACTGCTGGTGCTCCCCCAAAGTGCTGCTTGCTCTTCCTTCTGCTGTCTCCTGGTTTGCTGGACTTCTACTGAGACTGGTAGTGCCCACATAGAACCATTCAACCCTAATCAGCAGAAAGTAGCCTAAAAGAGGACTCTGTCCTTTTTTTCTCTAACCTTCTTTCTCTTCCACCTAAGGTTGGGGGGTTGGAAGGAAAAAGGGTTGGATGGGAGCCATAAAAATTAAGCACAGAAAATAAATTAAGAATAGTAACAAAAATAAATAAAATCACCATGCTACAGTTCTGTCGAAGACATTAAGACAAAAATGCAAGCAAGTATAGAAAAGGGTGGTTCTCTTCCCAAAGTGGAAGCCAAGTTTATTAATTTTGTGAGAATTGCTCCCAGATGACTGACCAAGAGACTATTGAAGATCTCTAGCAGTAGAAGTCTCTTTAATAAAATGGTTTCAACAGTTTGAAATATTCAATGTTACTTCATTTCTGTAACAGTTAATATCTGCCTGTCCTTTTTATAATGAAAAGTGAGAACTTCCCCTACTGTGTTTGATAAATGTTGTCCAGGTTCAATGGCCTAGAAGGTATTGTTTAAAATGTCTGTTTAGTTTTCAAGAATGGAACTCCACCCTTTATTTGGTTTTAAGTATGCAAGGAACTCATGATAGGACATAGTAATAGTGGTAGTCTGATGTGGAAATGGTAGTGAAACAAAAATATAGATGTGAAATAAATTCAGTATTTTAATAAAGTAAATCGCACACATACAGGAAAGACATCACTAGTATGTGAGGTGTCTTAAATTTCACAAGAGATCCTTAAAACCATGTGTTATGCTTCACCTTTAAAAAACAAAATTATATTTTATTTATTATATTTACTGCTTACAATTTAACCATTTGTCACATTTATCTTATTTGGATAAGTAATAAGCAAAAACTCTCAGCATATTATTTCCGATAATTAATGCAACCTTGTACTCAATTCCATGATAACTGTTTGTTTACTTTTTAAATGTTCGTGACTCTTCATGTGATTCCCAACAGTCAATTGATTGCTTTACAAATGAGAGAGAGAAAAATTGTGGGGGAGATACAGAGAGAGCTTTTCGTCACATAGAATTTGAACTATTTTATATAAGTTAAGTATCTCTGATATCAAACTTTTCAGGAACGGGTATTTGAGAGAAAGTATAACTATAATATAACTAAAGTGAGAAAGTAAATTTTGGAAAAAAGAAAAGGTATTTTTTTAAAATTTCAGGTCATTTGGCAATCAATTATTTATACTTAGACACAATTGTATTTGTTGAATATCATTTCCTCCAAAGCTTAGGAAGTTTAGTTATCAGTTATTTGTTTTGAACTATTAATGAATGTAATCTTCAGACATTGATTAACATACTATGTAAATAAGAATCAAATCTTCAGATATTATTATGATTTCTAGAATAACTGCAGAAACCAGGAAAGTAAAAAGGGACGATTGCCAGGGAAAGGCTGGAATGGGAGAGCAATAGAAAGAATAGGAGGGTAAAAATGATCTGATGTTGGATATGGAAAAGAAAAAGTGTGAGCTCTTATTAGCGACGGGGTAAGGAGATAAATACATAAGAAGGAGGTAGGAAGGAAATATGTAAGGATATCTAAAAAGTCATATACAATATCACACCATAAATTACCTAAAATAGCTGTAACACATGTAATTGGTGTATAAATATACATGTATAGTTCAAATATAATTTTACCATCTGGGGTGACAATTCTCCATCCACCACCCAAAGACCATCTAACAAAAACTGCAACACCAGGCATGAGAATTTTTTTTAAAACTTGTTACTGTGGATTCTCTAAAAGATTCAGCAGATATTGCAAGCTGTTGCCATTGTTTTGGCTCCCTAGAGGTGGAAGATAAATTTCTATTGCTGGTGAAAACACTGTACATTTCAGTCACAGGGCTCAGAGGTTCATAATGAGAACTGGACTAAATGCCTCCTCCTTGAGGCATTCATGGTATCACAAAGTGTCATTGATGTTTTCAAAGGAGGGAGGCAAACAACAATCCTAACCACATATGATGCTAATGAAAAACAGCAAACATAAGCATGAAATAATAACCCCAAGGGTGCAACGGTAGCATGCATATCATGCAGGTAAACAAATGTTCACTAATTGTACTTAACTAAGACCTGTTAAACAACAATGAAATCATGCCTAGTACTGGAAACAATGCCAACAAAACAGGACTAGTGAAGTCATGGAACTCAGAGAAGAACTAACGAGTGGAACTAAACCAGCATAATACCTAACTATTCTGCAAATATCTGTACTTAAACACACAGATAAATGGAGTCCTGTTGGAGGAAGGTCTAATACATTGGTTTTGAAGGGCTGATTTCAATGGTGAGATCTGGTTATGGCCCCTTCTGAGGCCATAACCATCTCACCATTTATTAACCCCTTGATAGGTTAATAAATTTGCTGATGGCTAATTAGCTGGGCAGAAAATGTATAGGAAGGTGGGACTTCCTGAGACAGAAACAGGAACCCTGAGTTTTAGACAAAGGAATTTCTCTTTCTGTCAGGAGACACAGAAGCAAGCAGATGTGTTTGAGAGCTCTTAAAGGTAAAAACAGACCACATGGCAGATTGGGATTCGGAGGTCCTAGATAATTTAGATTAGCTAATTGAGAGTCTGCCCAGATAAGGGCTAAGTGATGAAACATTAAAAGGTCTTGGTGTATTTAATTAATGGGGAAAAGTCTATGGCAGCCTATAGACCACCAGTCAAAGCAATCCAGCCCCATTGGCCTCCCACCAAGCCCCAGCGGCTGTCTCTCCAGGCCTCCAGAAATTCTGCTGGTCTAGTACAACAGTTTATTATTATTAATAAATATCTGGCAGCTGTCCTGCCAGGCTGTCCCACCAAGCTGGCCCAGAAGGCCTATAGATTTCTAAGGCAAGTCAGGCCTGCCAATCTCCTGCCTGGCCTCAGGCTGCTCTGACAGCCTAATATAAAAACTTATCATTATTAATGAAGATATTAGTTAGCAGAGTAAACTCTGTTGTAGGAGGTGAAGGCCACCATTTGTCCAGGGCTTTTTCACAAGGAAAAGTCAGGCCACCAGATAAGATGGGCCAGGCCTGCCGGCCTCCCGCCAGCCAGCTAGCTGCTCTTATAGTGGCCCAATCTTATAGTTTATACTTATTAATAAATGCAATTGATAAATAAGTCGTAGTTTCAGAGTACAAATCCCTTCATCAAGGAAAGTTCCCTTTGCATCAGATGCAGACAATTAAAGAAAAACATGTGACCACAATGCAGAGATGTGGAACACAGTCTCAATGGTTAAATCTGTAAAACAACTCTTGAACCTAATAATTTGAAAACATTGTCAAAGAAAGAGCAGAATCAGGAAGTCTGCTGTGAGACTGTGTCTTCTAGGAATGTCTGAAGTTATACCAATAAACTCTCACCAACATGACTGACTAAACATGAGCAAAACAAGGACAATTAAAATAGCCATGCTAGGAAGTCATTTTAAGAGAGCGACGTCCCATGCCCAGGGGGTGGGGAGGGTGTTTCTCCCCCCCACCTTTTTGGTTATTTGAAGGATAACAGAAAACTTTGTTATTTAGGGGAAGAGACTACAAGCTGTTAAATAGGTTTTGGAGGTTAGACCCAGGGACTTCTTTCTTTTCTGTATCCTTCTTTCTCTCCTATGTAGGAGTGCACAGGCTTGAGAAAAATGGGATATAGTCATAGTATGGGAAGGACCAAGAAGAAGGGACATATTATTGAATATGCCCTTATACCTTTGTATATTGATACAAAATTAGTATTATATTTGGCTAAAGTGGTATTGAACATTGTATATTGTGGAAAATTAAGATTGTATTGGAATACATCAGCATTGATCTTTGTATATTGATACAAAATTAAGATGATAGTTGGCCACAATGGTATTGACCCTTGTATATTGACGTAATATTAAGATTGTATTGGGCTACATAGGCATTGACCATTGTATATTGATACAAAATTAAGAGTATATTTGGCCACATTGGAATTGATCTTTGTATATTGATACAAAATTAAAGGTAATGCTTCTTAAAGGTATTGTACCTAGTGATACTTAAAAATGAAATGTGAAGCTCTGGCCTCTTGATACCAACCGTCTTAAACTGTTTAGGATAGTTAAAAAATACAAACTCCTAGTCATGCAAGCATGTCATTTTGTTAGCTACTATGACAGTCTATCACAGATATTCTCTAAGCTGCTCATAAATCAAGTTGTTAAGAGACAAGCAACATTTGCTTATCTAAATACAAGAGACAGATAGGGCATCTTCAAAAACCCCAAGAGATCTGCAGAATATGGCATTCAAAGATGTTGTCTTAAATTAAGATTTTTTTTGATATCAAGACATATCAGCTCCTGACAGCACCCCCTATTCTACTCCAAGTAGAAGATGAGCATCGAAGAATCTCCAATGTGAGATGGTTGAATTAGTGGCAAGCCTATCTCTTGGCATGAAAAACCCTTGTCTCAACTGTAGACAGACTGCTGTCCAAAAAGGACAAAACTTGCGAGCAGGGAAGTCGACAGCCTAGCTCTGCCAAGACAGGGTAGGTAAATCCTTCATAATCCCTGCTCTACAATCAATGTCTGTCAGAGAAACGGAACCAAAAGGCTGAAGATTGATGCTGTAACGTATGGAGAGAAAACAGGAACTGTCCAGGCAGCCACTGATATGTCATTTCTTAATTTTGGATGATGCAGTCCCTGCACTGCCTATATAATCAGATATATTTATCCCTCTCAGGTCTCTGAGGTGGTTGAAGAATAGATAGCTAGAGTCTCATAGTTAAATTTTGAATTGTTTAGGAATCAACAGGGTGTTCTGGATCTAAGAAGATGTTTTTAAAATAGTAATGCAAGTTAGTATGAAAGCTGAGTCAGACATAGAACTTTAAACTCATGGAGATGGTTAGATGGTAGAATGTTAAAGTCGGGGGCCAAATATGTATGAACTGGACATTGGGAATGTATGATGGGCCATTTAACTCTCATAAATGTGGCATATTTATTTCTGTTGTTTTGTATAGTATTTACTGTTATAAGAGAAGGAACCATTTGTTGGACTGATAGGGGGAGCTGTTGGGGAGAGGAGGGTCGAAGGGTGGGACAGGAAGGGGGAGTAGGGAAGGGATTGTGACTGAGATGTAACTTGAAGAAATAAAAAATAAAGTATAAAAAAAAAAACACACTGTCACATTCCCCACCATGATGATCATTGACTAATGCTCTGAAACTATAAGCAATTCCCAAACTAAATGCTTCATTCGATAACTTGCTTTGGTCCTGGTGTCTCTTCATGGCAACACAACAGTAACTGAGAAAATTGGCAAGCCCAGGTTCGGTAGAAGACCTGTCTGAAAAGATACGCAGTCGAGCAAGACACCTGGTGCCAGCCTCTGGCCCAGACAAACACACATATATGTACACTCAACCACATGTACATGTCAGTACATGTACACTAGAGAGAAAGGACGAAAGAGAGTAGATACGGTGTAATGTCAACATATTTGAAAACTAAATGTGAAAAATTAGATTCATAGAATTTGACTAATTATAGAATATGCTTTTGCTATCACAGCTGCATAGAGGCTCCCTATGCAAAACTAAAACCTGGAAGCTCATTTGTTGATGATGTCATTCTCTACAGTTTTGTATATTTCTGTGCTCATCATGTTGGATGGTAATTAGAAAGAAAAAATACTCTTATTTCTTATATCATCCTCATGTTCAAATTGCATACAAAGTATATAAAAACACATTACTAATTACAAAGGAAAATTCTGATGTAATACTATTTAAAATAAATAAGGTTCACTCACCTATTTTCAATGAAAAAAAAAATAGCCATGCTAACGCGGATCAGAGAAAGCTTCAACCCTAAACAAAGAATTGCAGGAAACTTAAGAATACTGAGACCAGGAGAAACAATCTTCCTTGGGGAAGAGTATACCAATTGTTTATCCAACATCAAAATGGTCAGCCATGATAATAAACATATAAGTAACATTATATGGACTGAGCTGGCTGAATTTTGTATTTAAAAATGGATTTGTATCTACTAATGCATGTGTGTGTGTGTGTGTGTGTGTGTGTGTGTGTGTGTGTGTGTTTAGCAATAATTAGTGTAGAAAGAAGCTGTGTATTTGAAATAGAGCAAGGAAGGTATACAGATTGATTTGCAGGAAGAAAAGGAAAGGGAGGAAGGCATCTCAAAGAATAATAAATAATGTAATTCCAATATTAAATTGAATGGCATCACTTTTGCTTTACATATAAAATATTCTTTACTTGTATCTGAATATTTGTGTCCTTTAACCTTTTATCCCTCTCTTAATTCCATACTTAGTCTCAACTAGAGAAGGCAAGAATAAGACAAAGTGGCTGCTGTGACTATAAGTGCTTTGATTTTGACAATTCATTGAGGTGGATAATGTTGCTTTTGTCCAGTATATTAAAATCATCTCTTTTTCTGCATAAATATATATTGGATATGTTCTTAAGTTAGGCTCCAAAAGTTTGTCTGTTATTTTTACTACAGTGGGCTTTGAATTTCTGTGTGAAACATAAGAAAATGAGGGAAACGATTTACTCTGTCTTCTCTGAATCAACAATAAAAATGATGAATATACTGTTCACTACTGTCCATAAGTTGAATGTATAAGTCATAAACATACCCCATTTATGTTTCACTGTAAAGTATATCAGCTTTCAGTATTCAATACAACAGTGTCAAATCCTAGACAAAAAGTAAATTCTGCTCAGAAAAATGACCAAAGTTAAAGCACACAAAGTACAATAATCTTAATGCATTGTTTATCAAAATGAAATATATCAAATTTCTATAGCAATCCTCTGGCCCAGCAATGACTAGAGTAGAATTATAGTATCTATAAGTCACAAAACAGGGCACATATCAATAATGTTTAAGCTTCATGGAACAGAATGACAAAAGGGGGGGG
>CAJQZJ010026252.1:0-33814 GCA_907164525.1 Lophiomys imhausi | reverse complement strand
AAAAAAAAAAAAAAAAAAAAAAAAAAAAAAAAAAAAAAACCACAAATGCCAGGCCAGACTATTATTCCCTGCAAAATTGTCAATCAACATAGATGGAGAAAACAAGATATTCCATGACAAAGCTAAATTCAAACAATACCTATACACAAATCCAGCTCTACAGAAGATGTTAGAAGGAAAACTTCAACCCAAAGAGGTTAACTACACACAAGAAAGCACAGGAAGCAAATAGCATGCCTGCAGCAAAAACAAAAGGAAAGAAGCTCACTCACACACTATTTCTACCAAGATCAAGATGGCAGGAAGTAACAATCACTGATCATTAATATCTCTCAACATCAATGGACTCAATTCCCCAATAAAAAGGCACAGGCTAGCAGAATGGATGCGAAAACAGAATCCCACATTCTGCTGTTTACAAGAAACACACCTCAGCAAAAAAGATAGACATTATCTCCAAGTAAAGGGCTGGAAAAAGATATACCAAGCAAATGGACCCAAGAAAAAAGCTGGAGTAGCAATTCTACTATGCAAAAAATTGGATTTTCAACCAACATTAATCAAAAGAGATGGGGAAGGACACTATATACTCATCAAAGGAAAAATCCACCAAGATGAAATTTCAATACTAAACATCTATGCCCCAAATGTAAGACCACCCACATTCATTAAAGAAACACTACTGAAGCTCAAATCCCACATTGAACCTCACACATTAATTGTGGGAGACTTCAACACACCACTCTCACCACTGGACAGATCAACAATGCACAAATCAAACAGAGAAATAATGAACCTCACAGATGTCATGAATCAAATGGACCTAATTGATATCTACAGAACATTTCACCCAAAAACAAAAGAATACACTTTCTTCTCGAAACCTCACGGAACCTTCTCCAAAATCGACCATATAGTTGGTCACAAAGCAAGCCTCAACAGATACAGGAAAATTGAAATCACTCCTTGTAACTTATCAGACCATCATGGAATAAAGCTAGGCTTCAACAGTAACAAAAACAACAGAGTGCTTGCAAAAACATGGAAACTGAACAACTCTCTCCTCAATGACCTCTGGGTCAGGGAAGAAATAAAAAAAGAAATTAAAGTCTTCTTAGAACTCAATGAAAATGAAGGCACAACATACCCAAACTTATGGGACACATTGAAAGCAGTGCTAAGAGGAAAGTTTATAGCTCTAAGTGCCTTCAAAAAGAAACTGGAGAATTCCTATACTAGCCACCTAAAAGAACACCTGAAAGAGCTAGAACAAAAAGAAGCAAACACTCCCAAGAGGAGCAGATGAGAGGAAATTATCAAACTCAGGGCTGAAATCAACAACTTAGAAACAAAAAGAACAATACAAAGAATCGACAAAACCAAGAGCTGGTTGTTTGAGAAAATCAACAAAATAGACAAGCCCTTAGCTAAACTAACTAAAAGGCAGAGGGAAAATACCCAAATCAACAAAATCAGAAATGAAAAGGGGGAAATAACAACAGACATTGAGGAAATCCAAAGAATCGTTAGGTCCTACTTCAAAAACTTGTACTCCACAAAATTGGAAAATCTAAATGAAATGGACAATTTTCTTGATAGATTCCACCTACCAAGGTTAAATCAAGAACAGGTAAACAAATTAAACAGTCCTATAACCCTTAAGGAAATAGAAGAAGTCATTAGACGTCTTCCAACCAAAAAAAGCCCAGGCCCAGATGGTTTCAGCACAGAATTCTACCAGACATTCAAAGAAGAGCTAACACCAATATTCTTCAAACTCTTCCACAACATAGAAACAGAAGGAATACTGCCAAACACATTCCATGAGGCCACAGTTACCCTGATACCTAAACCTCACAAAGACCCAATGGAGAAAGAAAAATTCAGACCAATTTCTCTTATGAACATGGATGCAAAGATACTTAATAAAATACTTGCAAACCGGATCCAAGATCACATCAAAAGTATCATACACCATGATCAAGTAGGCTTCATCCCAGGGATGCAGGGGTGGTTCAACATTAGAAAATCCATCAATGTAATCCACCACATAAACAAGCTGAAAGAAAAGAACCACATGATCATCTCATTGGATGCTGAAAAAGCTTTTGACAAAATACAGCACCCTTTCATGATAAAAGTCTTAGAGAGATCAGGCATACAAGGACCATACTTAAAAATAATAAAAGCAATTTACAGCAAGCCAATAGCCAACATCAAACTAAATGGAGAGAAACTTAAAGCATTTCCTCTAAAATCAGGGACAAGGAAAGGCTGCCCACTCTCTCCATATCTCTTCAACATAGTACTTGAAGTTTTAGCTAGAGCAATAAGACAACTAAAAGAGATCAAGGGGATTCAAATTGGAAAGGAAGAAGTCAAAGTATCCCTATTTGCAGATGATATGATAGTATACATCAGTGACCCCAAAAATTCCACCAGAGAACTTCTACAGCTGATAAACTCCTTCAGCAAGGTGGCCGGATACAAAATCAATTCAAAAAAATCAGTAGCCCTTCTTTACACAAAAGATAAATGGGCTGAGAAAGAAATAAGGGAATCAACACCCTTCACAATAGCCACAAATAATATAAAATACCTTGGAGTAACTCTAACCAAGCAAGTGAAAGACCTGTATGATAAGAACTTCAAGACCCTGAAGAAAGAAATTGAAGAAGATATCAGGAGATGGAAAGATCTCCCTTGTTCATGGATAGGTAGGATCAACATAATAAAAATGGCAATCTTACCAAAAGCAATATACAGATTCAATGCAATTCCTATCCAAATACCAACTCAATTTTTTACAGATCTGGAAAAAACAATTCTCAACTTCATATGGAATAACAAAAGACCCAGAATAGCTAAATCAATCATGTACAATAACAGAATATCTGGAGGTATCACCATCCCAGATTTCAAGCTGTACTACAGGGCAATAGTAATAAAAACAGCATGGTACTGGTATAGAAACAGACCAGTTAACCAATGGAATCGAATTGAAGACCCAGAAATAAACCCACTCATCTATGGTCACTTAATTTTTGATAAAGAAGCCAAAAACATACAATTGAAAAAGGAAAGCATCTTCAATAAATGGTGCTGGTCTAACTGGATGTCAACAAGTAGAAGAATGCAATTAGATCCATACTTATCACCATGTACAAAACTTAAGTCTAAGTGGATCAAGGACCTCAACATAAATCCAGACACACTAACATTAATAGAAGAGAAAGTGGGAAAAAGCCTTGAAATCATTGGCACTGGTAGCAACTTCCTGAATAGAACACCAATAGCTCAGGCACTAAAACAAACAATCAATAAATGGGACCTTATAAAATTGAAAAGCTTCTGTAAGGCAAAGGACACTGTCCTTAGAACAAAACAGCAGCCTACAGAGTGGGAAAGGATCTTCACCAACCCAACATCTGACAGAGGGCTAATATCCAAAATATATAAAGAACTGAAGAAATTAAACACCAAAAAATCAAATAGCCCCATCAATAAATGGGGTACAGAGTTAAACCGAGAATTCACAGAAGAGGAATCTCTAAAGGCTGAGAGGCATTTGAGGAAATGTTCAACATCTTTGGTTATCAGGGAAATGCAACTTAAAACAACTCTGAGATTCCATCTCACACCTGTCAGAATGGCTAAGATCAAAAACTCAAATGATAGCACATGCTGGCGAGGATGTGGAGAAAGGGGAACACTCCCCCATTGCTGGTGGGACTGCAAACTTGTGCAACCACTTTGGAAATCAATCTGGAGATATCTTAGAAAATTGGGAATAAATCTACCTCAAGACCCAGCCATACCCCTCTTGGGCATATATCCAAAAGATCTGAAAAGAAACCAAAAGGACATTGCCTCAACAATGTTCATAGCAGCTTTATTTGTAATAGCCAGAAACTGGAAACAACCCAGATGTCCATCAACTGAAGAATGGATAAAAAAACTGTGGTACATATGCACAATGGAATACTACACAGCTATCAGAAATGAGAAAATCATGCAATTCAAAACCAAATGGATGGAACTAGAAAAGCTCATCCTAAGTGAGCTGACGCAGTCCCAGAAAGATAAACTTGGTATGTATTCCCTTACAAATGGATATTAACCATACATCAGAGGATAACTATCCTACAACCCACACACCCAAATAGACAGGAACCTAGCATATCTATCCTAGGAAAAATTCTACCCACCAGTGAGTCATGGAATCTGCTGCAGGTTAGTGGAACCCCACACCCTAGATGGTGTGCCTTATCAAGCTCCAGTACGAGTGTAAGCTCTTGGGCCTCACATGACGCAAGATCTGAGGGAGTATGATATGTGAGGACCCACCTCATCTGAGGAGAAGGAGAGTACCAAATAGAGGAACAAGGAGGGAGGGAGGGAGGAAGGGAGGGAGGGAGGGAAGGAGAGAGGGAGGGAAGGAGAGATGAAGGGAGGGGCCAAGAGGGGAGGAGGGAGGAAACTATGTTCTAGAAATAAATATAACTATTTTAAGAAAAGAATTAATAAGCTTAAAAATATAATAAAAATACAATATAAAATTTTCAAACTATAATTTACCTTACTGGCATGAAAAGAAAATGGCCTTAATTTCAGATTAGAATGTTAGACTGCAGGTGGCTACAGAGATTACACAAACTTGATAGCAGTTTAAAAGTTTTTTTTTGTTTTTTGGTTTTTTTTTGTAGAGGTATAAGCTATTTCCATGGTTTGGCATTAAAAAGCAGGTAACAGGTTTAAAACACTGTAAATAAATTAAAGGTGACAGCTGTTCAACCTGGTTTTACAAACCTCCAAGAGTTGAAAAAACTTAGAGCTAAGGTAAAATAATGCATGGTGTTAGCCCATGCCTTTACCTCCAGCAGAGACAGGAGGATCACTATAGAGTTAGTTGTCTTATAAATTCTAGAGTTACAAGAAACAGGGTGGTGATGGTGCACACCCTTAGTCACATCACTGGGGAAGAATACACCCTTAATCCCAACACACTAGAGACAGAAACAGGCAGATCTCAGAGCTCAAGGCCACCTGATTCAAAACAAACTCTAAACAGAGAAAAACTTTGATCCAGGGGTGGAGAAGAACATCTTTAATCCCATCAGTTGGAAACCACATGTCTTTGATCCCAAAATTTAGAATGCAGAGACAGGCACATAGGACTTGGAAAGATTTAAGTTTAAAAGCTACTTACAAAAGGCAGGCTGCAATTCAAACAGATTGTCCTTTGAGATCTCAAAATATATACACTAAAGGTTTGTTTAGCTCCAAAATATCAAAATAATTTCTTCTTTAATCCGGATTGAAAGGTAATACTTTATATATTATCAAAAAAACCAAATTTGCTCCAGGAAAAATATTACCTGACCCCCCCCCAAAAAAAGGTAATTGTCCCAGAGTTAGGATTAGGGCAGGGCTCTGTTCTTATCTTTCCAGGAGATTTAAAGCATCCATTCAAGGAATCCAGGGACAACTGGACAACGGAAACCTCAGCAGAAAACAGATCAGACACCAAAGAAGACGAGTGGCCCAGATGATCCAGCCTTGCAGACTTCTTCAATAGCAGTTTCCTCAAAAGTCTATAACCACAACAACTCAAAATCGCTAAGATTGTTCAGCTCCACAGACTACTCCAGCCAAATCTTCAGTAAAGTTCTGAAGATCAGCTTCTGTCTATGAACTTTGTAGGACATCTAAATAGCTGAGCACAAAGGGACTGAACATCAAATGATTCTATTAACATTTTTAACCATTTTTCCATTCTTATTTGGGCCCCAAACAGGTTTACTACGTCCCAAATCAGCAGGAAGTCATTTTAAGAGAACAACGTCCCATCCCCAGAAGGTGGGGAGGGTGTTCTTCCCCTTTGGTTATTTGATAGATAATAGAAAATTTTGTTATTTAGGGGAAAAGACTACAAGCTGTTAAATGGTCTTGTTAAATGGGTTTTGGAGGTTAGACCCAGGGACTTCCTTCTTTTGCTTTTCTGTGTCCTCCTTTCTCTCCTATATAGGAGTGAACAGACTTGAGAAAAATGGGACATAGACATAGTATAGGAAAGAACAAGAAAAAAGGACAGATTATTGAATATAGCTTTATACCTTTGTATACTGATACAAAATTAATATTATATTTGGCTAAATTGGTATTGATCATTGTATATTAATGCAAATTTAAGATTGTATAGGGCTACATCGGTATTGATCTTTGTATATTGATACAAAATTAAGATTATATTTGGCCACAATGGTATTGACCCTAGTATATTAATGTAAAATTAAGATTGTATTGGGCTACATCGGTACTGATCTTTGTATATTGATACAAAATTAAGATTATATTTGGCCACATTGGTATTGATCTTTGTATATTGATACAAAATTAAGGGTAACGCTTCTTAAAGGTATTGTTTGTAGTAATACTTAAAAATGAAATGTCAAGTTTTGACCTCTCGCTACCAACTGACATAAACTGTTTAGGATAATTAAGAAACGGAAACTAATAGTCATGAAAACGTGTCATTTTGTTAGTTACTATGACAGTCTATCACAGTTATTTTCTAAGCTACTCAGAAATCAAGTTGCTAAGAGACAAGCAATATTTGCTTATCTAAATATAAGAGATAGATAAGGCATCTTCAAAAACCTCAAGAGATCTGCAGAATATGGCATTCAAAGATGTTTTCTTAACTTAAGATTTTTGATATCGAGACATGTCAGCTCCTGACAGCACCCCCTATATTACTCCAAGTAGAAGATGAGCATCGAAGAATCTCCAGTGGGAGATGATTAAATTGGTGGTAAGCCATTCTCTTGGCAAGAAAAACCACTTGCTTCAACTGTAGACAGACTTCTGTCCAAAAAGGACAAAACTTGGAAGCAGGTAAGTCGACAGCCTAGCTCTGCCAAGACAGGGTAGGTAAGTCCTTCATAATTCCTGCTCTACAACCAATGTCTGTCAGAGAAATGGGGCCAAATGGCTGAAGATTGATGCTGTAATGTATGGAGAGAAAATGGGAACTGTCCAGGCAGCCACTGGTATGTCATTTTTTAGTTTTGGAAGCTGCAGGCCCTGCACTTCCTATATAATCAGATATATTTATCCCTCTCAGGTCTCTGAGATGGTTGAAGAATAGATAGCTAGAGTCTCATAGTTAAATTTTGAGTTGTTTAGGAATCAAGAGGGTGTTCTGGATCTAAGAAGATATTTTTAAAATTATGAGGCAAGTTAGTATGAAAGCTGAGTTAGATATAGAACTTTAAACTCATGGAGATGGTTAGATAGTAGAATGTTAAAGTCAGGTGCCAAATACATATGGACTGGACATTGGGAATGTATGCTAAGCCATATAACTCTTATAATCGTGGCCTATTTATTTCTGTTGTTTTGTATTGTATTTATAGTTATAAGAAAAAGAACCATTATTTGGACTGAAAGGGAGAGCTGTTGGGGGGAAAAATAAATACCTTAAACTAAAAAAAAAAAAAAAAAAAGAAGGGAAGAGGATGGTGGGGCGGAGGGGGAGGAGGGTGGAAGGGTGGGACTGGAGGGGGGAGTAGGGAGGGGATTGTGATTGAGATGTAACTTGAAGAAATAAAAAATAAATTATTAAAAATAAATAAATAAATAAATAAATAAATAAATAAATAAATAAAAGAAAAGAAACCTATATTTAAAAATTATGAAACATGTGTTTATAGAGACAGGAAAAAATACAAAACATACCAAATTTGAAAAGGGAAAATTAGCAGATGGGATATGGAAAGGGTGAAAGGAAGGGTAGATTGGTAATATCGATACCCTCATCTTACAGATTCTGCATTCAAAAGAGAAAGTTCAATTAATTGTAGTAACTTAGCTAATTGTTTAGCATTATAAAATGGGGAGTAAAGAAGAATGGATGATAGTGATGACATGGGCTGAGTTCTTAGCTATGACAGCAGCAAACTAGTAGCTTACCTTGAGCAAGTGTGATGACTTTGAAGAGAAGTATGAGCACATTACTTCTGTTATAAATTTAATCTTTTGCTGTGGCAAAATATTTTAGAAATCTTTCCTCTTAATATTTTAAAGAGCACAATCCTGTAGAGGTAACTATAGAACAAGCATAATTTTAATGGTGTTGGGGGATATGTAAAGATTCTGGAGCCGGAAATGGTTTAAATATGTAGCATCTGTGAAATAAATACTCTGGGAATTGGGAAAATGGAAGAGAGACACTTGTCTTTCAGTAGAAAATTTTTAATTATTTAAAAATTTTAACATATAAACTAATTTTATTTTAAAATTAAATTAAAAAAAATTTTAGCAGGGCTGGAGAGATGGCTCAGTGGTTAAGAGCACTGACTACTCTTCCAGAGGTCCTGAATTCAATTCCCAGCAAACACATGGTGGGATATGGATATGGATATGGCATGCTATTGCAATCATTAACATGCATCAGGTATGGTTACCTGTAAAACCCAGCAAACACAACCATCCATAATGATATCTGGTACCCTCTTCTGGGCTGCAGGCATACCTGCAGACAGAACACTGTATACATAATAAATGAATAAATGTTTTTTTCTTTTTTTAATGTTTATTTATTACTTCAGGTTACATCTCCATCACAGTACCCTTTCAGCAGTCATATGAGGCCCTCCTCATACATGGGGGCCTACAAGGCAGCACCACTCGGGCAAAGTATCTCATTGACAGGTAACAAAGTCTATGTTCCTGTTCCCTTTGGTGCATTGGCTGTAGTATAGTTATCCTGTACTATACAGCTAAAATCTGATTATAAGTAAATAGATGTCATGTGCATCCTTCTGAGTCTGGGTTAGCTCACTCAGGATGAGCTTCTCTAGTTCCATCCATTTGGCTGCAAATTGCATGATTTCGCTGTTTCTGATGGCTTAGTAGTATTCCATTGTATAGATGTACCACAGTTTTTCTTTTTTATCCATTCCTCAGTTGAGGGACATCTGGGTTATTTCCAGTTTCTAGCTATTATAAATAAGGCTGCTATGAACATAGATAAGGAAACTTCCTTGTGATTCGGTGAGGAATCATTTGGATGTAAACCCCAAAGTGGTATGGCTGGGTCTTGAGGTAGAGCTATTCCATGTTTTCTAAGATATTTCCAGATTGATTTCCATAGTGGTTCTACAAGCTTGCATTCCCACCAGCAATGGAGGAGAGTTCCCCTTTCTTCACACCCTTGCCAGCATGTGCTGTCATTTGAGCTTTTGATCTTAGCCATTCTGACAGGTGTGAGATGGAATCTCAGAGTCATCTTGAGTTACATTTCTCTGGTGATTATGGATGCTGAACATTTCTTCAAGTGTCTCTCAGTCATTAGGGATTCCTCCTTTGTGAATTCTCTGTTTAACTCTGTTCCCCATTTTTTGATTCGATTATTTTATTTCTTGGCATTTAATTTCTTGAGTTCTTTGTAAATTTTGGATATTAACCCTCTGTCACATGTGGGGTTGGTGAAAATCTTTTCCCAATCTGTAGGCTGCCATTTTGTTTTAATGACAGTGTCCTTTGCCTTACAGAAGCTTTTCAGTTTCATGAGGTCCCATTTACTGACTGTTGGTTTTAGGGAAGAAAAAAAAGAGCTGGGTGTGGTGGCACACACCTTTAATTCCAGCACTTGGGAGGCAGAGACAGGAGGATCTCTGGGAGCTCAAGGCCAGCCTGGTCTAAAAAGTGAGTCCAAGACAGTCATGGATACATAGAGAAACCCTAACTTAAGTGAGCTTACCCAGACTCAGAAAGATGCACATGGCATCTATTCACTTATAATTAGATTTTAGCCATATAGTACAGGATAACTATCCCATAACCAACACACCAAAAGGATCAGGAACATAGACTTTATTACCTATTAATGGGACAATTTGCCCTAGGGGTGCTACCATGTAGACACCCAGTGCAGAAGGAAGCTCTTAGCCCTCATATGACTGTTGAACTGAGAGGGGCTGATATGTAGGGACACTCCACATTGGAGGAGTGGGATGGGTGGGAAAGGGAAGAGAGGTTGGGAGGTTGGAACCTAGAGGGGTAGAATGAGGGCACTCTGATGGAGATGTAGCTTGGAGTAATATATAAACATAAAAAAAACAAAATAAAACAAAACAAAAAAATAGCCAAGAACTATTTCAATAGCGATCTTAAAATCTAAAGGTTATTTATTTAGGGAGGAGGAATGCCATAGTCACCTACAGCCCAAGGTTTTCCTTTGTATCTACAATGGAAATCCTAGCTCTTCTGTGGAAGTCACCTAAATGTACCCATTTCACTGATAACTAGACCAGAGCAAGGTCTTTACAGGCATTTCTCATCTACAGAGAGATAGAGGTTTTAAGGCAAATGAAGATCACACTCATTCCCGTGAGGAGTATCTTTCTCTACCTAGAAGAAACGTTCAGAACACTCTTTTCCTTTCATTCAAATGATATCCATCCAACTACTTAAGTCTATTTTCTCTTCAGTTTTAGCTATAAAAAGACAACATGATCTTTCTGTATACACGGGTAGTGGATAAGTTTTTTGTTTTGTTTTCTTTTGTTTGTTTGTTTGTTTGTTTTGTGTTTTGTTTTCTCCCACTGCTTGGGCTCAGAGATACCCATGTGTAAAGTGTTTGCCAGAGAATTGCTCATGTTCCATGATGCATCAAGAGCAAATATATTGTCAGATAGCCGTACACTTCAGGGAAGAGTTAACCACCCTGGGGTAAGAATAGGTTAAGGCATTTCCAGTCCTGAGAGCAAACACTTCCTATCAGTGAACATGAACAGGTTCCCTTTCCTACCTTTCAGTTCCTACAGTCCACTCTCTTTTCAACTTGGTAGGTGTATTTAATTTTTTTTTTTTTTACTTCTTTGCTGCCTATGGTAGATAAGTTTTTAATGGGAGACACCTGGCTGCTGAGTCCTTGTTCACTTCCTGAAGGGTAATGTTTAAAATCATTATCCATACCTTCTGAAGAAATAATTAATTAAATTATTAATCTGTATTTATATTACTGTTAATTGGTCAACAGTTGTTAATTCTTAGCCCACCAACATTATAAATGAGCACACAGAGATATCTTATGGATTTTAACAAGCTTTGGCGTGTATTGTACAATCTTAGCCCATCTAAGCTAGCCCTTACTTCTATTCCTTAAATATGACATCAAATATACATACGTCCCCTTGGACTGTTATTCCCCATGTTATGCCGATGTTCCAGGCCATGGGAAATGACACTCTTTTCTCTAACCCATTGCATGTGTCCTCCTTCCTGCTCCTGGCTTCTTCTCCTTCTTCTGGAGGCTCTTTCTTCTTCTCGAGGTTTCTACCCAAGATGCTCTTTTCTTCAGAGCCCAAACACCTTAGTCCTTCCTACCTTTCTCTTTGCTCAATCTCAGGCCTCAGCATTTATTTACCCAATAAGAGACAATGGTTAGCAAGACAAGTAGCATAACTTCACTTGGTGTACAGCAAGCAGGCTTCTGGGAGCAGGTTAATTAATATTTAGAATGCATGACATCACCCCATTAATTCCTTCCTTTTCTCTAACAAAAAGGCTAATTTTTTAAGATCATATAGTAAAAAGATTAAGAACAAATATGAAACAATCAAGAAAACCATATATAAAAGTTATGCACATAATGCTTGGCCCGTTTGTATCAGGCAATCTTGAAGAAGAAAAAAATGTGTGTCTAAAGTTCTGAACCTAAATATTTTCTATCATATCCTATATTTATGAACCTAAAGATATAATTTAGATTTGAAAATACTGTTTTAAATTTTAAACAGTTCAAGCTCAATTGAAATTTTATATCTATTATATCTTCAAGCCCATCAAAAACATAAAAAAGTATAAAGTTTTTATTTAAGTGAATAGGAAGTATGGGAGAGCAGCTTCCACAAAGAAAAATGACAGTTTGCTACCTAGACAGTTGCAAATGTCTCTCCATACTGTTGAAGCATCATCTTCAACCTTTGGGCCAAACACATCTAACAGACTAAATTGTGCAGCAGGAAATAAGAAGGATTTGGCCACTCTGTCTCTGCATAATCAGTTCATCAACTTACCTGAATTTAAGCTTTGGTCTATATTTGTACGTACTGTATATAGTCTGTTGAGAGAGCAGGGACATTTTTGCCCAGTAGGAATTATCTCCTGATGGAGATTTTTCGATGTTCATTTTCTCCTTCCAAGTCCAATGGAAACTATCAGGAACTGAATGGCAAGTCAACAATTTTTATAATAATAGAAACTTCTTTAAATGTTATTTTCTGTACACCTCTGAGGGTTTCAAAGACATGTATTATTTATAAATCTATTATCTATCTAACATCTATCTGAACAGGCAAACTGTATATTATTAAACACTTACCATCTGTTTAACCTGGTAAGGCTATTTTGTGATAAATTAAGACTAGTATTTGAGATGACCAGGAGCTTGACTGGCCAGCCATCAACCTGTATTACACAGACTCCTAAACAGATTGCAAAAGCAACCCATAAACGGATTAGAAGTAAATTTGTTCTTTTAAATGAGTTGTATAGGCTCAATGAATCAAAAAATGTCTTTATTTATTTTTGTATCAATATACAAAATTCTATACCAATGTGTCAAAAGATAATCTTATTTTGAGAATAATAATAGTTTTAAGTTACAGAGCAGATTCAATAATCTACCTTTATATCTTATCATTTGTATATTATATATCCATATTCCCCCTCTTTTTCCTTTCAAGTCTTTCCCCTATATAAGAGAGAAAGAAGGACAGAGAAAAGAAAGAGAAATCCCTGAGTCTAACCTCCTATACCTTGCTTAACAAGACCATTTAACGGATGTATAACCAATCCCCCTAAACAACCCTTATAACACATTAACTGACCAAAAAAAAAAAAAAAAAAAAAAAAAAAAAAACCATCCACCTTACCTTTTGGGAATTGGACATTGCTCTCTTAAAATTGTTTCCTGCTGAGTTGGGATGTAGAAAACCTGTTTGGCAGCCCAAATACAATGGAAAAATGGTTAAGCAAATTTAATATTAATTTTTGTCATCCAGTCTCTATGTGCTTAGCAATTTGAATGTCCTGAGCAGTTTGTAGTCTGAAGCTGAACTTTGGGTGGTAATGTTCAGGGCTTTATTGAAGTCCAGGCTAGAATAGTCTGTGAGGATGGACCATCTTAGCAAACTGTTTTGAAGTTGTTCTGGGTGCACATTTTGAAGGAAATGATTATTGAGGCAGTCTGTCAGACTGGATCATCTGGGCTACTTGTCTTCTTGGGTATCTGGTCCCTTTGTTCTGAAAATATATAATCTCTTACAAGTAACATATAGTTCGGTAATTACAAAACTGCCTTAGAAGTGCAGGTTTCACAAATTATATAAAGAAGATTTTCTGTTCTTTGTTTCAACAGAAGAAAGACATTTGTAAGTCTCCATATGGAAAGGATGGCATCTAATAGCATTTTATACATATATATATATATATGTATAATTAATTAATTTTAAGTTGAAAATTTAGCCTAAGACTGTATGGAGTTTAAGTATTCTCCTCTATGGTTGGTATAAATTTATTAATTGATTGAAACAGGTTTTTTTTTTCCTGTGTAGTTCTGGCTGTTTGTAGATTAGGTTGGCCTCAAATTCAAAAGGAACCTATCTGTACCTGCCTTTGTCTCTCATGTTTTGGGATCAAAGATATGAATTTATGGTTTTTCCCTTTCCTTTTCTCCTTTCCTTGGAGATTTAATTTCTTTGTGGATATATCTATACTTATTGAGACAGGGGTTTTCTTTGTAGCTTGTCTCAATTTGCTCTGTAGAGTTCTGTAGATTAGATTGGCCTTGAACACACAAGGAACCTGTTTTTTCCTTGTCTCCCAAGTTTTGGGATCAAGGTATGAGTTTAATTCATTGAATTATCTTTATTAAACAATAATGTTAATTAACCGTTTTGTATTAGTCTGAGTTCCAATTCTCCCATGGAGGCCCCATTCTTGAGGAGATTGGTTTAGACTGGCATGCTATTTTATGTTATCTTTTCTTTTTGCTTTTGTTTTTAAAGTTTTTTGACAGAATTTTTCTATGTATCTTTGTTCTATCCTGGAGTCAGTCTGTAGACCAGGGTGTCCTTGAACTCACAGAGATCTGCCTGCCTCTGCCTCCCAAGTGCTAGAATTAAAGGCATGCACCACCATGCCCAGTAACTAACATATCTCTTTTAGGGGCAAAATGCCTCTTGAAACTAGTTCTTCCATGGGAGCACCACACCTAAGGAGACTGGATTGTCACCCCTTACTGTTTATATAAATTTAAGATTATGTGTATTTATCCATTAGATCAGTAAGGACATTTTTACTTATTACTAAGCAAAAACTTACATAGTACCTTTAAGAAAAAAAATGTGTCATTTTTAATTCTAGACTGTCTTTAGCAAGCAGCCTTATCTTATCAGCAGGGTTCCTGCCTTTCCTTCATGGTTTAAATTCTAGACCAGGCTGGTCTAGAATTCAAGTGATCCACCTATTTCTGCCTAAAGTGTGATGGGATTAAGAGCATGTGCCATTACCGTCCTGCTCAAATACTTCACTTAAATTCAAGATAATAGTAACCCAGAAACTCTGAACTGCAGTGACAATTCAAAATATGTCCAAGATCTTTAAAAACCTCTCATGTTTTATCAATGCCAAACCAGAAAAATATCCTTTCCACCTCCTGATATAGGGAAAATCAAAAGACATCTGAACAAAAATCAAGCAAAGAAACAAGAACATTCCAAAGGCCTTGGTCTATCCATGCCATTTCATGCTGCAATTAAATCTCTGTTCATTATTCCCTGGAATCTAGTTGTGTTTGCATTGTCTTAGAGGGCATATTTCAGATAGCTCTGACAAACACCTAGTAGCCAGAGAGTTCTGAGCTTCAGCTGCCATCCATTTTGTCTTATCTATTGGGAGGGGACTTTCTCCTTCACCCATTGTTCAGGGAATATCTAATAACATTGTTTCTGATAGGCTGATTTCAATGCTGAGATCTAGTAACCACCCCCTCTGAGGCATTCTCTTGATTGGTTAATAAAAGTCATGTATGGCCAATTAGTTGGGAAGAAAGTGTATAGGAAGGCAGGACTTCCTGAGATTAGAACAGGAACCCTGCACTTTACACAGAGAATCTTTCTTTCCACCAGGAGACATGGAAGCAGACAGACATGTTTGAGAACGCTGGAAGGTAATCTCAGGCACATGGCAGTTTGGGAGTAGGTGATCCGGGTTAACTTAAAGTAGCTAATTGAGAGTCTGCCCAGCTAAGGGTTAAGTGTTAAAACATTAAAAGGTCTTGGTGTATTTAATTATTGGGGAAAGGACCATAGCAGCTTGTAGTCCATCAGTCCAAAAAATCCAAGGCTGTTGGACTCCCAGACTCCCATCGAGTTCTGGGGAATCTCCTGCCAAGCTGTTGGTAATTACTTAACAGAGTTTAGGTTACAGGTGGTGTGGGCCACCCTTGGTCGAGCGCTCTTTCCCAAGGATAAATCAGGCAACTGGTTAAGGCAGGCCAGGCCCGTCGATTGATATCCTGCCAGGCCTCTAGCTGCTCTGCCAAGCCTCTGGCTACTCTGCTGGCCTAATCTTACAGTTTTATACTTATTAATAAATACAAGTGATAATTAAATTGCATTTACACCCCATTTGTCACTGCTGGTAATTTAGCATTCCATCTATAAGCTCTCTCCTTTTCTAAGTCAAGTCTATCCTAGTCCAACTTTTCTTAAACACTATACACAGAGCCATAATTGTCAGTGTAAAAATCATTTGTATCTTAAGAGAAACAAACTCAAATGGAATCCAAGTGTATTGAGACATTCATTTTTAATCTAGATGGTTAATTTCATTCCTAAGCTTGTCTAGAAGGCTGCCAGTTTTTTAGTAGATAAGGAGAGCTAAGGATTTAGCTCTCTGCCTTTGCTGCAAGTCAACAGCTTTTGTTAAGGGAGTTGAACCTTTAAAATGCATTTGGGTGTGGTTCCCTATTCTTTCTCTAGGAAACCACCTTTTACCTGGGCCTTCTCAGGCTGTAAGTGCGAATTCTAATTGCCCCACATTGAGTGCCATTTGTATAAAATGGCTAAGTAAATTAATTATTTCAAATATGGGTTAAATACTATGCAATAATTTAATTAGCCATTTTCTACACCTTTACTCTTTAGTTCACTCTGCTTGCCACATGGGACCTCACAGATCCTTTCATTCCTACATTTTAAACCTTACTCTTCAATCTTCTTGAAGGAATGTACCACACAGTGAGTGGAGTCCTACATCCTTCTCTTTTAAGCTTAATTCTTGCAAACAGTTTTCCAAATTTATGAGTATTCACATGCTCTACACTTAGTGATGTGTTTCACATCATCATTCATCATCTCAAATCAATATTATCTCCTACTAGATCCCTAAACCTGCTCCTTTTGAACTATTAAATGAACAGTGGTTTTTTATAGATCAAAGGATCTGGATCTAAGAGAGAATGTCTTAGGAAAATTTAAACTTGTTAGGTCATGTTGCCTGCATCTGATACAAAACTGATTTACTAAAACCCCAACATCATCACCAGAAATCTAATTGTAAATTTACCTGTGCAAACGTGACTTCTCTGTGCTCTTTTCCTGTTTTCCTGTAGGAAGATCTTGTGCAGATGGATATGTGGGGGGGGGGACATAGGAATAAAGGAAATACTCACTCTTTGCATATATCTTTTAGAAAGGCAAGATTTTGTCAGGGTGAAAAGGAGAGAACAACTCAGAACAGATCAAGGAAATCCTTCATGTGCCAATTAAGACAGAGGAACTAGGAGATGCAGTGATAGGCCATCTGACTTCTTTAGTGATGTAAAGTGAGATGTAGTGATGTTTCCCTCTATCTGAGTGAAACACTCAGGCTCTGTGAGGGTAAAGAGTCTATTATGTAAGACTGCACATCCTGGGAAAAGCTCCACATGCAGGTTCCCACTGTAGGACCCTGTAGACTGGAGTTAAGGCTTCTGTGACGAAGCTGAGGACAGAGTGAAGAGAGTCACCATTGAAACCAATTTCCTTCCATTGTATGAAATACTACCATACTACCATAGTAACTGAAAATCAATCTCCTTCTCTTCCTTTCATCTGTGATTGTCAGCCTTTCTGTTGCTGTGATCTTTTAATACAGTTCCTCATGTCATAGTGACCCCAACTATAAAATTATTTCATTCCTACTTTATAACTGTAATTTTGCTACTGTTATGAATCATAATTTAAATATCTGATATTCATGATGATATCAAGGGTGGTGTGACCCACAGGTTGAGAAGCTCCGTTCCAGATTTTTTTACTGGGATTTGTTTGTTTGTGTGACCCAACCTGAGATTATTTTCTTTAAAAATAGCAAATCATTTCTTTTCAGTTTTGCTGAGTAAGAGAAAAAGTCGCCCTCAGATTGATCTTTTGGGGAATTGGTCTGCTAGAGAAGTAGCAGGTAACTGATCTGTTCTGTGATGACATCAGAAGATTGTTGTCTATTTACAAGTTAACACTGAGAGTACATGCCTTGTCACCAAAAGTAGCATGGATTCAGTAGTGAAAATGTAAACTGACATTTAAGAAATTGCAAATCACATTAGTGATATTCTAAAAGAGTGTATTAAACTATGGTCATCAAATGCAAAGTTTGCTTTCTGGATATTTGTATTTGGTGTTTTTGACCAGGAAGCAAAGATAAGCAAAATGTTCTTACCTTCTTTGGTTTCAGATTGGGAAAATATGTTGTAAAGACACTTAGGACAATATAAAAATATAATAATAAATATAAATATTGATAGATCACACCATGGCACAATAGTATGGGTCTTAGAACCATGACAATGGGTAGGAGAGGGAAACACATGAAGATACAAATGGGTAAAGGGAAAAGAGATCTTGAAGATCCTTGCAGTGAAGTTTCTGAACTAAGGGAGCAAATGATCCAGGATGGACTCTTAACACGTGGTTTACAAAAGGTATTTACAACAAAGTTTTATTTTAATTAACAGTGGTTAAATTTTTCCAATACTAAAAATCCCAACCCCAAATTAAATTGCTGGTATGAAACAGCATTAAAACACATTTTATGCATAGTACAGTATCACATCTTTCATTAGAGAAATATGGAATGTTTAGAAAAGAAATGAACCATAGGGGTAAAATTCATATCGCATATACAATTTGGCAACAGCATCATTTGCCCTTGCCCTCTTGTCCCTTCTTTACCTTTGTTTTTTATTCTCCCTGTCAGTGCCAACTTCATACATTTTTGTAGCATGGCACTAAAAAAAAAAAAAAAAAACCTAAAACAAAACAACAACAAAAAAAGGTATTTAAACACAATAGATAATTTGTAATTCCCCTAGCAAACGAACAAGAAGTCTAGTTAACCAAATACTTGGTCATAAAGTTTGTAGATCAGGATTCTTTATATGTTAACCGTTCAAGGCTAACCATACCAAGATCTAAGCCATTAACCCAGGTCATCTTCACAGTTAACCAGGTCAGAATCTGGGGCAGTATCTATTAAATTGGTCACTAGTCAAACCCTCATTTAATTATGTTACATCTAACTTTTATTTAAAAATTTAATATGGGAGGGTAGAGACTGAATAGAGATTAGCTGTAGAACTCACAAAATATGCAGCAGTAATGGACAGCAAGTCATAGTTAGCCACAGACCCAGGTCCTTATTCTTTTCAAAACATACTAGGTAGTGAAATCTCATAGACTGCATTTCTTTTAATAAATAACAATTAGGATAACCACCTTATGTCAGTCGTCCTAATAAAACTAGCAACAATTATTCAAGAAATTCCTTTAAAAATATGTCATGCTATTCTGTTTTTTCTTGTATATTGGAATGTAATATCATAGATTCATTTGAAGAACCTTTTCCAATCTTAGCCAAATCTTCTTTGTCTTTCTTCAGGTTGACTCATTGTCTTGAAATATGTTTTCCTGATCACATTATTTTGACATATACTCTATCTGTTTCCCAAAACATTACAATTTTATTTTGTGTATTTTCAGATTTTAAAATACTTGGCATTGTAGCATTAAATAACCTAGAAACTATATAATGAAATGGAAACTTTTAATTATTAGTTTTAATGGCATACAGTTCACATACCATACAAGTCACCCAATGAAAGTAGGCAAAGTAACATATTCATAGATAAGCAAAGCTATTACTACAGTCAATTTTTAAAACAGGAATAGTTCATAAAGTTCTTTTGCTTGTTCAGTGGTACTACATAAAATCTTGAGCCTTGTACATTCTAGAAGAACACCTTTACATTAAGTTATGTCTTCAGATCAGGACATGAATATGTTTGTTATTTACACAGGAATATTTGTGCTATTAGCTAAAGCCATCCTATCTACATTCTCTCTCATCCTGGTCCATCCTAGACCTAAACAACCACTGAACTACAAATTCCCTGCACATTTTTTTTATATTTCCTTATTGTAGACATTTTACAGGAACATATAGTATACTACATAATCTTTTGTCACTGGCTTCTGTCAATCAGACATACTTAGCTTCATGATTTTTAAGGTTCAGGGCTACTGAAGATCTCAATCCTTTGCACAGCCCAGCAATGTCACATTGGGTAGATATACCAATTTTTTTGTCTTTTTGTCCCTTAACTGACATTTGGAATTTTTCAATCTTTAGCTGTGCTGTTATAAACATGAACAGAATTTTTTATTTTTGTGGATGTGCATTATTTTAATCTCTTGGGCACATAACAGCATCACCTGAGTAACTGCCATGCTGTTTGCTATGTGATTCTTGTTCGCTACAGTGATATTGCTATAAAGATCCTGTGAGGTGTTTTAGTCTCATCACCAGAGAATTTATTAAACAGTGTTTGGTGGTTTTATCATTTCCTATTGACTTGTATAACTGACTATTTGTATCTTTCTTACAGAAATGTCTTTACAAATCTTTTGTCAGGCAGCCAATTGTCCATCATTTCTTAGTTTTAGAAGCTGCTTCCTCTGTACTTAATGTTTATTCAGATGTATTGATCCTTCTCAGGTCTCTGATGTGGGTGAAGACTAGATAGTTATAGTCTCACAGTTAAGTTTTAAGTTGTTTAGGAATTAAAAGGATGTTCTAGATCTAAGAAGATGTTTTTAAGTTGGTAATGCAAGTTAGGATGGAAATTGAGTTAGGAAGATTTAAACTCATCGAGATAGATAGATAATAGAATATTATTATCAGTTGCCAAATATGTATGAACTGAACATTGAGAATCTATGTTAGACCTTATAATTTTCATAATTGTTGCCTAATTGTTCTTATTGTTTTGTATTATATTTATTGTTATAAGAAAAAGAGCCTTTTATTGGACTAAAGGGGGAGCTGTTAGGGGGAAAAAGATACACCTTAAATTAAAAAAAAATAAAGTGGATAGAAGGGAGAGGGGGGAAAAGGTAGGAGGGTTAGACTGGGAGGAGGAGGGAGAGAAATGTGATTAAGATGTGACTTCAAGAAATAAATATATTTTGGGAAAAACAAATCTTTTGTCTATTTTACATTGGGTTAATAGTCTTAGTGTTAAATGATAAGACTTTATGTTATGAGCAAAACTTCTTAAGAGATTGGCTTGAATATATTTTCTTCCATTTTCAAGATAGTCCTTCACTTTCATGAAAGTGAAATGATAAGACCACCAAACACTGTTTAATAACTTCAAGGGATATTCCTTCACTTGCTGTGTTTTGAAGCATCAACTATAGTGACACCTAGTTTGTCTCTTTTTTCCTCTTTTTTTTTTTTGTTGTTGTTATATCTAAAGAATCGCAACATATTTCATGGCCATCAAAATTTGTTCCATTTTCTTTTAAGAGTATTATGTCTTTAATTCTTGTGCTTATAGCTTTAGTCTATTTTGAATTAACTTTTATGTGTGGTTTGCAGGTTCAAGTTATTTCTATCCAGCTATCTCAGCATCACTCCTCATTTTCCTCTGAGTCATCTGAACTGAAGATAAATTTGTGGGTTTTTTTCTGTACTCAATTTAGGTAGCCATACTGCTGCTAGTACTGAGTTATTGTGACAGCTGTTGTTTTGTAACTTTAGAGTCAACAAGAATGTTCCGTTTCACAATTATTTTTGCTCTTCTGACCCCTTGTAATTCCATGCGAATTTTAAAATCATGTTGTGAAGTTATGTCAAAAGGTCAAGTGAAATTCTAAGTATTCAGATTAAAGATCAACTTAGTCAACAATGCCATTAGAACATTGTTAAGACTTCCGATTCATGAACAGGAGACATTTTCCACTACTTAGGTTTTCTTGAATTTCTTTCCGGGATGTTTGTTTCTTTTCATATAATAAACTTTACAGTTCTGTCATTAACTTTATTTTATTTGTGTGTCATTGTTTTTCATGTTCATGTACTGGTTTTGCTTAATTGGAGATTGTTCATTATGAAGAAATGGGAAAAAAATCTTTAAATTTATATATATATATAATTGTGTATATTATTGAGTGTCATGTGACATTTTAATATAAGTATACCTTCTGTAATATTTAAATATAACTCCTCAAACACATAATTTTTTATGATGAAATCATTCAAAATACTTTTTTCTGGTTTTTTAAAGTATGGATTACATTGCTCTTATATGCTGTGTAAAAGAACACCAGATGTTTCTATTTTATAAGAAATCTATGTAGAAACACATTGATTTCCTCTATGATTTCATTCTCATTGGTCAATTTTCCACTTTTATACCCTTTAGCTTCTGGTAACTACCACTGTGCTCTCAGCTTCTGTTGTTTATCTTTGTGTATGTGCTATGTGTGTGAATTTGTGTGCACATGTTCATATGTGTGAGTAAAGATGCATACGTTCTATAGTACCTATGTGGAGGTTATAGTCCAACCTTGGCTGTTGGTCCTCACCTTCCATCCTGTTTGAGACATAATCTTGTCAGTACCTCCCTGCTGTGTGTGCCAGGATAGCTGGTGTAGGAGATTCTAGGGATTCTTCTGTCTTCATGCCCCATCTCAAGATAGGAGAGCTGTGATTACAGATATAATACTATAACCATCTTTATGAATGTCCTGGGACCCTTACTTAAGTCCTTGTGATTGCACAGAAAGCACTTCACCTACTGAATCCCCTCCCCAGCAACATCTACTCTCACTTTCTAATCAACTAACATGTTTATATCCCATATATAAATAAGACCATGTAAGTCTTTTACTTGCATTTTACTTAAAGTAATGACCTCAAGTTTCTTATATGCTGTTCATAGGTGTTATATTATGTGACAGCATTTTACTCTTAGTATGTCTTACAGGGATTTAGTAGAAGCATCATTTTTTTTTTCCTATTTCGACCATTGGTGCATACTTGGGTTGTTTCCATTGTTTGACCATTTTTGAGTCATGCCACACTCAAAGTGCATGAATGCAAAAGTGTCTCTTCAGTGGAATGATTTTACATTCTTTGTATGTAGAAGTTGGCACTTATCTTCTAGGCCTTATTTTCAAGTTTTTCATTGTTTTTGACATTTCCACACTGTTTTCCATATGCAGGTACTAATTTAAATTGGCTACAAAAGTGTGCAAGGACATTTTTCTTTTAGTACTTGTTCTGTTCTGTTTTCCTAATTCCAGGGATTATCCACAAAATAGTATATCTTGTGGTTTTAATTTGCATTATCTGACAATTAGTGGTTTGAGCATTTTATCACATAACTGTTCCACATTTGTGTGTGGTCCCTTGAAAATCTTTTTAGTTATTTTCTTATTTTAAAAACTGGAGTTTGCTTATTATTGAATTCTTTTAATTCCTTATAAGTTTTTCTTATTAGCCCTTATCAGAGGTGTCATGTGCAAACAATTTCTTTCATTTTTGCATGGCATCATTGCTCTCTTTTGATTGCTTTCTTTGTTGTGGAGAAGCTTCTTAATTTGGTGAAATCTCATTTAGTTTTACTTTGTTTCCTGTGCTTTTGAGTTTTTATACAAAATATTCTTGTTCATTATAGTGTCATGACACACTTAATAAATCCCACATCTTCCCCTAGTAATTTAATAGTTTTAGATCTTACATCTAACAAATCGGTCAAAGGTGAACTTTTTTGTGCTGTTAAAGATAGGGGAGATTTTTCTAGTTGGATCTTGTATACTGCAGATGTGCTGAATTAATAAATTTAGTCTTAATTTATCTTACTAAATTTTGAGGAATGCTTTGGCAGACAGGATCATAATATTTTTAAAGTATGATTGCAGCTTCAAGTTTCTTGGTCAATGAATTCTTACCTGTGTGATATGCAAATATAAGACCCTCTGAGGTGGTTGAAGAATAGATAGCTAGAGTCTAATAGTTAAATTTTGAGTTGTTTAGGAATCAAGAGGGTGTTCTGTAACTAAGAAGATATTTTTAAAATTGTGAGGCAACTTAGTATGAAAGCTGAGTTAGATATAGAACTTTAAACTCATGGAGATGGTTAGATAGTAGAATGTTAAAGTCAGGTGCCAAATACATATGGACTGGACATTGAGAATGTATGCTAAGCCATATAACTCTCATAATTGTGGCCTACTTATTTCTGTTGTTTTGTATTGTATTTATAGTTATAAGAAAAAGAACCATTTGTTGGACTGAAAGGGAGAGCTGTTGGGGGGAAAAAGAAATACCTTGAACTGAAAAAAAAGGGAAGAGGATGGGGGTTGAGGGGGAGGAGGGTAGAAGGGTGGGACTGGAGGGGGGAGTAGGGAGGGGATTGTGATTGAGATGTAACTTGAAGAAATAAAAAATAAATTATTTTTAAAAAGACCCTTTATAAGAAACTATGGCTAGTTATCTATTTTGTCCCTAATAATCTGAAAAGATTATATCAAGTGAAAAATAAGACATCCACATGGTGTGTATGTTATAAAGTGATTAGATAATAAAACTCTGAAAACCCTGATACAATACTGATAAAAGTATATTTCTAAACTTTTGTGTCAGAATCATGATTGTCATTCATTTATATTGAGTTTACTTTAAGGAATCATGAACAGGTGACATGGTCTTACAAATTTCAGACATATACTTGCAATATATTGTCAACTAAAATTTTAAATATTATTTAAATACTGTTTAAATTAAGTTTAAGATACTGGATTGGCAATAAGTATTGCTCAGTGGCAGACTGCTTACCTCGCATACAAAATCTACTGCATCTCTGACACTGAGAAAAGTATGCGAAACACTAGAAAGCAAATGGAAGACAGAGAGAATTAACCTCTAACCTATAGAGGGGTAAATATTTTTTAATTTGTCCTCTATACAAAATAACAACTGAGGCTCAGAAAAAAATGTTAAAACACCACTGAAAGAAGATTTCTATAGTTTAAATTAGCAGAGATATGTATGAATTTGATGATAGTGTATATTTAAAATTGATTTATAGAGTTAAAAAACGCAATTAAATACCCCAATGGAATTTTTCTCTAATAAAACTTGACAAGACTATTCTAAAATTGAACTGAAAACAACCTTTGTCTTGTAAAAAATATTAAAAGCAACTTAGGTAACTAATAACAACTGATTTCAAAATAAGACCACTTACTTGGTGTAAGGACAGATATACAAACCAAAGTCTGAAACCTGCTATATGAATAAAGCAAAATGATTTGGGACAAGCATACTAATTTATTCCAATAAAAATTGTCTTTTAAAAATAACTTCTAAAGATATTTGATGTCTTTATACAAAATTTTATTCTAGTAGGACTAAATTTAACACCTAAAACTACAACTTCTAAAAGACTTTTGTGGTCTTCCAATAGGTAAGAATTTGTAAGGAGGATAAAAGACATGAAAAAAGATAGATTAAAAACCATCTAAGCTAAATGTGAAATTGCAGAAGCAGTTATATATTCTCTCAGCTCCAATCTGCCTAATGGTGAGTCTGCCTGTATCCAGTGACCATTTCTCTTTGCCAGAGTGGAAAGCAGGTTGGTGGCAGCAGAGGGTGCCAGAGTAGCACTCCAACGTGGTGTTAACAGCCACTTGTTGGGGTAAAGAAATGTACAAATTCAACTACTCATACGTTTTTATTTCATTTTTTATTGAAAATTTTTATTTTGTGAATTTCACATCATGCACCCTGTTCTCACCCATCTCCCACCTCCCACCAGGCCCACCCTCAACCCTTGCAATCTGTCCTACCATAAAAAAAAATAACAGCTTATTGTGGAAGCTGCAGTGTATCTGGCTATGTTCCACAATATTCCCCTTTGACCACATGTTCTTCTTGCAAATGTTCATTATAATGACTCTTTAGTCTGGTACAAGGCCCCTGGCTTCTGCTACTCCTTCAATACTTAAACCTCACTGGAACTCCTCTCAGATAAGCCATAATGGTCCTGTGTCATGGAGATTATGCAGGCGTGGGTTGTGGAACTGGCCTCTTCTTGCACTCCGGTAGTTCATCCATGAGGTAGATGTTGGAGTAGGCCAACTCAAAGCCCTGGTTCTGGACCTGCAACTCTCACTTGCATGGGCAGTTCTACTATGGAAAGGTGCAGGGCCTGCTCTCCCTAGTGCTGCTGCATATGAGGGGCAGGGACAGTTCTCCTGCTCTTGTGACCCCATCTGAGCCAGCTATGCTTTTGACCATTAGTGGTGAGGGCAAAAGAGAGGGAAGGGCATCTCTCCCTAGTCAACATCACCACATAGCACACAGAAGGCAGGACTGGCTCTCCCACACTCACTCCCTCAAGGCTGGCAAACCCACAACCCCCACATCCAGGGCCAGGCAGAGTTCTTCTAGTTTCTGGTTTGTTTGCTGTCCTGGGAGTCCATCTGGTGCTTGCCTGGTACTGGTCTGGTAGTCATCACAGCCTACCCCATGGTGTTGGTATCTAGCTTGCTTTTTTCCCCCAGGAATGTTAGGCTACTATTCATTCAGATGTTCATAGGTCAGAACGCTGAATGTAGTTATAGCCTCTCTCCTCTTTGCCACCTACTGATGCACATGTGAAAGAGCAGTTATATCTGCTATGCCTGTAGGGGCAGCCTCATACATTTTTAAATTAAGTTTTCAATCCCTAAAGTTGTAGTTTTAAAATTAAGTGAAGTTACTTATTTAGTTTCTTAATCTGGAAGTCACATTCAAGCACTCAGTAGCCAATGTGGTCAATGGCTCCCAAATTAAACAAGGCAGAGACAAAGCTTTCCCACCATTGCCAAAAATATTGTGCACAACATTGTTGAATTTCCCTATAGTATCACTAAGTATATAGTTGGATACATTCATCAAAATTCATCAGAAGCTAGGTGGAGTGGTACACGCTTGTAGTCTTAGCACATAGGAAGTTGAGGTAGGAGGATTTCTGTGAGCTTCAAGCCAGCCTGGACACAGGGATTCTCTCTCCAAACCCAGCAAACAACAACAACCTCCCCCCAAAAATTATCATAAAATTTTACACTCCAAACTAGTGAATTTTATAATATATAAATCACTTAAAATTGTCATGGAAAATATCATCATCATGAGCAACATAGCCCTGTTACTCTTTGATGAAGTTAAACAGTCATTAGTTCATTAGTGAATAGTTTAGTGGACTGAACTATTTTGAATGCATCATTCAAAAACAAGAAGGATCTTGCCAGTGCCACCTACCTTCCAGTTGCCATTGGTAGAGGCAAACATTGCTGAATATTCATAGTCTTGTATTAGCATCTTTATGGAGTTCTCATTTTCAAATTAGAGTTTTTAACTCCTTTCTTGCTTTAGAAAATTAAAATTGCCAGGCATAGTGGTACATGCCTTTAATCCCAGCATTCAGGAGGCAGAAGCAGGCAGATCTCTGTGAATTCGAGGCCAACCTAGTCTACAAAGTGAATATGGGACAACCAGGGTTTTGTTACATAGAGAAACCCTGTCTTGACAAACAAAAAAAGAAAGAAAGGAAGGAAGGAAGGAAGGAAGGAAGGAAGGAAGGAAGGAAGAAAGAAAGAAAGAAAGAAAGAAAGAAAAATTTAAATCACACTCATTAGAGATTTTAAATTTTTTTTATCTATTTTTGCTGCTGTGAAGTTTGACATGTCATCCATTTTATCATGTGTGTCTAAGTTTAAGGAATTACCAAATGACAAATGATTCTTTCTAAAATAAAGAGACACTCTCAAATGATGGAAAGCATGGAGACACCTCTGTAGAATAGCAGGCAGGGGACAGGGGTCATATCTGCTCTGTTTAGCAAGAAGATTGTAATCATAAACAGCATCTGTCTAGAGATCATGAGTCTGACACTGTGATCACAAATATTGAACCTGAAACCTTAACCTTGTCTTTCTGCTTTGTTGAGCCTGTAAAATGAGTGGACTTTGAATGAATTATCTCTAGCATCCTTATTGATTCATAAACTTCTGGCTCTAAAAAGTACTAGAAAAATTGGAAATTGCATTAATACATTGTATCTATGTCTTAAACTATCCAGACAGGTGTAATGGCATATCATAAACTAATTGACTTATAAATAATAGAAGTTTTGTTCTCATAGTTCTTGAGACTAGTAAGTCAGTCTCATCCTTGAAACCTAAATACCTCCTTTTAATACCTTGAAGATTAGGTTTAGAAATAGGGATTTTGAGGGAATACAGATACCAAGACCATATCAACTTGAGTGTAGAAGGGAATATTGTTCAAGTTCATCTATGTTCCTTCAAAGCAGGTATAATGCAAATTATATTGATAAATTGTCATGTGCTGTTTGTGTTTGTTGAAAGTCAACTCTGAAAACAAGAAGAACCCTTACCCAGACTCCAGCATGTTTAGTTCAAGTGTCATCTGAAATTCTTCCCTGGGGAACAGTGGGTCCCTTACTTCCATTATGGGGAAAGAGGGGAACAGAAAACAGCAAGGGGTTTAAATTCTATCCTTGACCAGAGAACAGCTAGAAGGCACACTATGTTCAGAGGTTACTATTGATTATTACATGGAACAAAATTGTCTGTGAGAAACCACAAGGTCACCCATAAAGAGAATGCTGCTGTGCTTGGAAATTGTCAGTCAGGAACTCCAGTGTGACAGCCTCCTGCTGAGTGTTGTCAGTGACTTATCTGATGATGCTCCTTTTTGATTGACCTCCTAGTCAGGCTATTCCAGTCATCTCTGACAGATCTTGGAAGTACCTGACTTGATGATGTTTTGTTTTCAATCTGTTGCTTCTATAAGTCTGCTACTTTTAGTTGTTCCTTTTCTTTTGCTTGCTACATGTTTGAAAACCAAAAACATGGACATTATACATCATTCTCTGTATGGCACAGAAGAGAAAATTGATGTCTTGGCTCTCGGGGGATGGGAGACAAGCCTGAATTTGTTTGTTGATTACTATGCAAAATGAACATCTAGCCTTTGCTTAAAAAATAAATTAGTGCCTGGATTCTAGGCTTACCACATGCATGGTGCACATGGAATAGGTCTGGGGATAAATAAAAATAGAACTCATATCTGAAACTTTTGGGAAGTATAAATTTGAGTTTAAACAAATCAGTGCCCTGTTGGGCCCTTATGAATCATGAGCCAGCTATACTGTTCTTACATGTCTTATTATGTTAGGAGATACCTGTGTAACTCACAGGTAATGGGTTGAGATCCTAAGATAAGGATACAATAGCTTTTGAAGACAGGAAGACACAGTTATTGTAATAGGAAGAGACATCTAGAGCCAGGTATTGATATTGAGAGATTAATTTATGGAGGTGACAAGATAGGGAGGGAATTTACATCTAATGACACCTCCCTTATCAGAAAGAATGGCTCAAGGTTACCAATTAAGAGAAAAATTGGAAGGAAGAAAAGGAGGACTTGGGAAAAGGGATGAGCTATGAAATAATTATATGCCTACCTGAGATTTATATACACAAGTATAAAATAATTTTCTCTACCTAATCTAAACACAAATATATCCGAATTTAGCTAGAGACTTTTAGGAATAGTCTATAGAAAGATAGAGTGTCAAGATAGCAGTAACTGATCATAGTGTCTAAGGTTGAAAAAGAAGGAAGTGAAGATAAAGGATGGCTTCATCAGCAATGGGTACAAGATCAAGATGAAAAACAGTGGCAGTAGATGAGGTTACCAATAGAATATTTGAGCTCAGGGGCATAGAAGGTGGGATTCAAAATGGGATTCGTAAAGTGGAATATGAAGAGTATGAAGCAATAATGATAGGGCTCACAATCTGAAAGACTAGCAGCCAACATTGTATAAAAGTAGTCTCTGAGGTCAGGGTGGTACAGACATTAAGATGCTGAACACTTTACAATCTGTGTCAGTTTTGACAACAATAGAAATGATGACAGAAGTGGTCAGGATTAGAAAGATGCAGAGTCTGGATCTAGGTTCTGATGTTCAATCTAAAGAAAAGTAACTGCATTTGGAGAAAAGGAGATTATCTCAGTAGGACAATCATACAGATGGACGTCTGAGGTCCAGAGCTGAAGAAAGGAAGAGAGAGTGGTTGGCAGCCATTAAGGAAAGCATGAAGGATATTTCCCCTTCCAATTTTTTTATAAATGAGGTATAAAAAGGTACTCTTTTTTGGTTTTGCTTTGACATGATTGCAGGGGAAGCAATGTCTTTGAGAAAAAACTTGGTTTCATTCATAGCAAAGTCAAAAATAAAATGTTCAGGGATGTTAAATACCAAGTGGGATTTGCAGAATTGTAGAGAACCTCGGAGAAACATTTGGGAAGGAAGGTGTTGTGGAGAGTATGGCTCCATATTCAAGGATACACTAAGCAGAAGGCCTGGGAAGCTGAAGGTCCTAGAAGTCATTCAGGCTTCTAAGGGAAATGTCATAAGGTTGAAGAGGGCTATGAGATGATGGGAACAGTTTGAGGAGATTTATTTTTCTAATGTTAGAATTGTGGAGAGTACCAATGAAAAGAAGTGAGACATAACTTCTGAGACTAAGCCTTACTCAACTCCAATCTGAATTTGGGAATAGATATAAAATAATGACAGAAAACTTTATAGCTCAGAATAGAAGGTATTGACTGTTGAGGCTCACCTGCTGCTGCTCATCAACTTGTTGGTAAATGAAAAGTCACTTATTTTATGTTTTATTTTCTCCACTGGGAATTCATTACCTGGCCCATATTTCCTGGGTAGAAGATACATAATTTTCATTAAAAGATTACTGATCACTAGTCTATATAATCAATCAAATGTTGGATGAGTTTCTTTTTCTAAATTAATTGAAATTTAGATTGGTTAGTGAGCTTGTTCATACTTGGACATGATCCTTAATCTTTAGTTTACATAATTGAATTCTCTAGGAACTCTTATTACAGCATAATGAGAAGTACTATGCAGGGAACCTTAGCAATTCTATGTAATTACCAAGAAAGCCTTTGCAACACGTTGTACTTCATAAATCAGTAAGCAAATAAACAGAGCTATGGCAAACTGACAGGGCCATGCAGTCCCTGGGTCTGCTCTTGATTGGATCATAAAACATCTCTATGACATACATGGAATGTACATTAATGACTTTAGTAGTGTTGTTCAGAGCAGGCAAACACCTCATTAATTGGCTTCTTTACAACTAGGGATAATTCTGATCTGCAGAATGGTTCTATCTTTGCTTTTGAAAATATTTTATTCTGGATATTAATCATATAAATAAATGTGGAAAGTAGATAGCTTTTTACCCAATAAGTTATTTTCAAGCATTTAGAAAATAATATTTATAATATTTGAATAGTAAAAGTGAAAATGTTAATAAAAAGTGTTTAAGTTTTAAGCATCTTGTAAATATTTTATTTATTTTTTCCTATTTATTTTTTGTGTATTTCATACAAAGAAAAGAAAAAAGAAGAACCCATCTCCACATCCTAGCCATCCAACACTATGACTACAGTAACAACAGTATACAGGGTCCAAAATTCTCCTTGCTCTACATGTTTTACATCAAAAGCATTATAGCATGCATTTGTGGTGGCACATGCTGGCAGAATTTGCTGAAGGAGGCAGAGACAGGAGGATCATGAGTTTGAGGCCTCTGTCTGAACAACACATTGCCTTTAATCTCAGAACTTGGGAGGCAGAAGCAGACGGATCTCTGAGTTCAAGGCTACCCTGGTCTACAGAGCGAGTTCCATAATAGCGAGGACAACAAGAAGAAACAATGTCTCAAAAAAAGGAAAAAAACCACAAAATTAAACAAAACAAAAAAATGCATCTAGCTACGATTTTAGGCACTATATCTAACAGGAATAGTGAGAGTGAACACCTTTGTCTCGTTCCTGATTTTAATGGAAATGGTATTAAACCAACTCCTAACAAGTTGTCATATCCATGGGTTAGTGAATTTCAAACTTCATCGGATATGCTTCCCTTTGCAGTACTCTGGTCAGTTAGCACAGAGACCCCACTATGGCCAACCTTCAGAGAATAAGAGACTGTGAAGAGACTCAGTAATGCTCAGCCATAAATGGAATATCAATATCACACCCATTCCCTCCAAGGTTCAGGTGTCATTCTGAGGAACAGAGGGGTAGAAAGATTGTAACAGACAGAGGTGCTGAATAAAACAGTGCTTTCTGGACACAATAGGGTCATTGTGCATATGGACTTACAGTGGTAATGACAGCAAGTACAACACCTATATAGATTCAAGCCAGACGGGTCAGCCACACTTCAGTGGATGGCCACACACCCGAGAGTATATGGGCAGCATAAATTGGCTTTAAGGTTTAAAAATAGTGAGGACCAAAAGTAGAATGTGTTGGGAAGGTGAGATAGAAATGGGAACATTTGATGAAAGTAGGTGAATATGATCAATGTAAGATATTCTCAAGGAACCAATGAAGATATTTTTACATCAATTTTAATTTTATAATTTTATAATTTTATAAATTGCTCTATGGATTATTTATAATTGTATAAATTGCTCTATAGATTATTAATTCCTGTCACTCCATAAGGTGGGAATTCTGTTGAAAGGTCACTTTGATATAGCTAAACAGGTTTGAGTGACTGAAATGTGTAGTTTGCTTTCGCTCTTCATAATTTCAAGTGAAATGATAAAATGGTCATTTAACAAACCTAAGTTTTGTGACAAGTTTGGTGTCATATGCCTCTGATCCTAAGACTTGGGAGATAGAGGAAGGAAGATTAGGAATGGAAGATTGCTCTTGGCTTCATAGCAAGCTTGAGCTGGGCTACACATGGCCTTATCTTAAAAGCAAATATATAAATAAACAGAAGCTATAAATTTATGATGTTATTAAAAATATAGAAATTAAGTAAAATTATATAACATTTTGGATCAAAATGACATTAGAATATAAAGATGAAAATGTGTCTAAATCACCTGGTTCGTTGTAAATATTCAACAAATTTTTGTACAATGCAAGAACAAAATATAACAAATTTCTGACCTATTTTTGGTACTCGGGAAATGTTGACAATTTGGAGAAATTATCATTTCTGGTCATTTATTGTGAGTTAAGCAATACAGCTAAACATGAACATTTAAACTAAGCTGGTGTGCAGAATTAGAATCACATTAATTAGAACTGCAGGGATGCACTTGATGATCCAAGTGCATCTGATGCGCAAGCGTCAAAAAGCATCAGTTGCGCATGCGCAAACACATGTGGATAGAGCAAACAGTGAAACAAATTGCAGCACACAAATCTGATTTTTTTATTTCCAAATGGTCTTTTGAAAAAGTGGAAATAATTGATTGCAAGTTTACAAGGAAGCAAGATTAGTGCTAAATGCACTGAGATTTTAGATGTCAGGAAGGAAATCCTTAACTATGTTTCTTCTGGTTCTTTGGGTATGCGTATGAGAATCTTATTACTTGTAGAATGAATAGATACTGGAAGAATGTATAACTTGTCATATGTTTCAATGTTGGTAGCATCCACATTTCAATATTCTTCACTTATATGGATTTCATTATCAGAAATGTAATTTAACAAGTGCAGACAATAGTCATTTAATAATTGTTAATTGAACAAATAAAAAATTGTAAAGACAAAATTCTGTGGTCTTTTTATGTTTGAAAATGATTTATCTATTTATTACATATTTATTGAGCATACACTCTGAGCCAAGCACTGTCCTAGAAGAATGGGTGGAAAAAAGTGGAAAGTGGACAAAAGTGGAAACTGAGTCCCATTTTCATCACCCACATCCTGATTTATCAGAACTTGTCCTGATGGTACATTTTATTGATATAAGGTTTATTAGTTGTATGTCTAATGCATCAACTCTTTAGACTCCCACTCAAGAGCCCAGTTCATTAGATATATTTTTATCCTTTATATTTCTTATATGAGAATTCTGAGGCTTGATGGACTAACATACTTTCTCATATTTTCATAATTAGCAACCATCTATGAGTTCAAACTTAGTCAAGGGCACTTCCATGACTACCTCTACAATATGTTTATACTATGGAAAAAGTCAAATAAGAATAGAGTTTGGTGAAGAAAAAAAAAAGCCAGGTGGGTGATGCATGCTCTTAATTCCAGCACTCCAGAGGCAGAGTCACGAAAAAAAAAAGAAAAAAGAAAAAAGAAAAAAGGAAAAAAAAAAGAAAGCAATATCAACAACGACAACAACAAAAAAGAATCACATTTGGAGATGGAACTCAGAAATGACTTTATTAACAGTTAAAGACTTAGTCACTTACTATCCATTGGCAATGGTTTTTCTGCCTGTATGCCTTAAATAGCTGAGTGACTATCATGGGATATTTGGTAAA
>CAJQZJ010026249.1:0-25310 GCA_907164525.1 Lophiomys imhausi | reverse complement strand
AACACTTAAATGCCTCACTGAGATCTTTATATTCTAAATATAGGAATGCTATTAAAAATAATTTACCACATCTCACAGGTAGATACTATTGTAAGAAATAGAAATGAGCAGAGTGAGTATATTTGCATATTGCTGCATATTTTGAAGAGGTACAATAAACAACTTATTTTATGAAGCTGAAGCTACATGTGTATGAATTTGTAGCTGGGTTAAATATTAAATTGATCAGTTTCAAAGCAAATATTAAATATGTCCAAATCCTAGGCAAGAAGCAGAATAAAAAAAGAGTAATAGGAGGAGGTCAAGAAAGATGAGGAAAAGGAAGAAAGAAGGAAAAAGAAGGAGGAGAAGAGAGAGAGAAGGAAGAGGAAGGAGATTTTTGAGCAACTTTAATTGAGTGAGGATCACCAAGGTCTGTGTAAGGCTTAAAGTGTCACAGGAAGTAGAGCCCCAGTGAGGCACTTGTACATCAGCTTCTCAGTTTCTCAGACTAAGACAGAGAAAGACAAAAATTAGATAGTAACAATGAAGTTGAATATTCATGTTCAAACAGGACACTTAACTCTCCATGGGGTGTGGGTGGAACTACTTATATTATACCAAATCAATATTTACAGCATAAAATCCTTCAATATAAGACATCAAGTTTGTAAAAATATTTTTGCTCTGTTTTTTTAGTAACATGGAAAATTAACTCATACACATATTTCACACAGATAATTTTATTTCTAGATAATATTTTTGTGATTAGTTTCAGCAGTACATATTCCATTTTAAAAGAAAACATGAGTCAAGGCAGATAACCAGCATTTAACAAATGAACATTCAGAGTTGCGGATAAGGAAAGTGAACATTGATAAGAAGGGGATAAATACATAAATTAAGTGTCACTAGGAAGCTCAAAAAATCAGGTAGTCATGTTCAAATGACCTAAAATATTTATATGATCCAATGCTTTCTGAGGTGTACATACCAGAAGAAGAATACAAGCCACACTTCCTGACATGTTCATATAGGTAATCAGTTCCATTTCTTCCCTTTCCTCCCAAGTTCTTGTCTCCTACTGGTTGCTCAGCTCCATTTAATTATAGTGAGGACAGAAGAATCAATGACACTTCGTAAAAGAAAAAAATCAGTGTTCCTAATACAGCTATAATAAAAAGATTAAAGAGAACAATCTGCCCAGTCCAAAAGAAAATACCTTTTACATCAGGAAATTCTATTTTTAAGTTGCTGTTAATAGAAGTATATTAAAATCCAGTGGTTTTTTTTTTAAAGTTAATTTTCCTGAGGAAGAATTCATCTAAGGACACTAATAATACTCTCACATTTAGCCCTGAGAAGTTCCTATGTCCACACAAAGAAAAGTTAGACAATTTGATAAGGAATGCTGCAGAAACACTGGAAGATGGAGACATGGATAAATCTAAAATTAAAGAAGCTATCCAAATTAATTTTAACAAATACCCATTATTATGACAGGTAATTTCAAGTCATGGCCTTCATTAAAATTTGATGGACACAAAGTTATCTATGTTCATTTCAAGTATGGTAAAGAATGAAATTCTAGACCTTGATAAAGTCAAGTGAACTCTCAGTCCTAGTGTAAGGGAAAACATTTTATATCTATGGGAAAATATCTTTATTCCTTTTAAACCATAAATGGAAAATGTTATTTTTGTAGAACATTGTTTATTCTCAAACCAGGTTTTTTAATAGGTACATATGGAACTTTATATGCATAAATTTAGAGTTTTACATATGAAAATTTAATATGTACCCTCAAAATGTAATATATTTCTTTGAAATCTTTTATCTATTAGGAAGGCAATGTATACCTAATATTAGAAGCAAAATATAGATTGTAATTTATCACCTAATTTTTAACAAATTTTAAACATAATGCATCAAGAATGTTATATTTATTTATTTTGGAGTAAAGTCAAACACCACAAATAAGAAATTTGCCACCTTCTGTTTATACCAAAGTACTACTTACATCCATATATTGTCATTACATAGATGCTTTAGTTAGTTCTCTGTACTGAAATAAAGCATTGTCTAGGCTGGATGTAGCTACAATTTATGGTTTGCAAATTGTTTGGTAATCATAAGGACTTGCATTGTGTTCCCCAACTCATATTTAAAAAAAAAAAAGAATGCTGGAGCTAGAGAGATTGAACAAGATTTAAGAGCATTGGCTACTTTTCCAGAAAACCTTGGTTCAATTCCAAGTACCTATACAATGGCTCAAAAATGTCTATAATTCTAGTATCAGGGGATCCTACTCCCTCTTTTAGTCTCATTAGAACACCAGTCATCCACTCATTACATAGACACTCATGTAGGAAAGCAAATGAACACATAAAATGGTTTAAAAGTATATTTAATATATATTTTAAAACTTGCTGACAACCAAAGGAACATTCACCATACTTGTAAGGATGTAATAAATCCAAGTTTTCTTGGAAGAGTGGTGTTGACTTTTATTAAGGGCCCTTGTGTTAATTCCAAAGATCAAGTAGGGTCAGGAAACCAGATAAAACTTCATCTAAAACTGCCAACAGTAAAACTCTTGTTGTCATGTGACTGTTGAACTGTGAGGGGCTGATTTGCAGGGACACTCCACATGGGAGAAGTGGGATGGGTGGGAGAGGCAGGAGAGGGTGGGAGGGTGGAACCTGGATGGGTGGAAAGAGGGCACTATGATGGAGATGTATCTGATGTAATAAAAAAAACATTATAATAAAAAAACCTCTTGTTGAAATAATAGATAGCCCCCTCAAACTTTCCCTGAGTTCACACCATAGAAGTGAAGTGTACAAAAATAATGAAAAGAGAAAGCCATCCTGAACCCTTACCCCTAAGAAGAACACATATGGTAAAAAAAACAAATTAAATGATTTCTATAAATAGGTATTTTAGGTTTACTGGTTATCTTTCATTAATGAGGACATGCTCATTTTAGACTTGTGATGTTTTTTGGCTCTCTCTGGTAGTAGTATTTCAGTGAAAGTTCTTCCAAAAGAAAGAAAAATGTAGTGGTCCTATTACATGTGCACACAGTCCTGGAAGCATGGAATAGGAGAAAGGGCCCCGCACTCACTGCCTTCTAGTCTTGCTGAACTCTGAATGCCAGCTTTAGATGTTCTCTACAAAACTAACAAGGAAACAGTAATGGGGTAAAACACCAGACATCATTGTGCAGCCTCCGATGTAGGCAGACATTTATATATACACTAGCACATACACCTCCACTAACACACATACACACACACACACAAATAAACACACATCAAATATCAATATGCCTTGCACAGATATCAGTAAAAAATATACATACAAATTAAAGACAAAAAAATAGGCATTACTCCTATGATCATATTAAAATATGTATGATCCTCAGGGTAGCTAATTATTTCATTAGCATATTATATATTGAATAAATCCCTATGAAGACAAAATTATCAAGCAAATAAAAAGAAAATATATTAGCTTTTAAGTTCTTTAAATATATACATATATTATAGCTGTCTTCATAAAGAAAAGAAGTTAAATACATGCACACACACATTAGACATACACATATATACACATGAACGTACATATCTGTGTGTGTTTGTGTTTGTGTGTGCATTATGTACAATGCATTTGTGTTTGTAATACAACTTTATATTTTTGTCTAAGAACTTTTTATAGCTCATACAAATAATAATAATAATAATAATAATAATTGTCTTATTGCTCCTGTTTTTGTCCAATTTTAATTAAGGTGAATTTTTTTCTTTTTGGGTGAAAGAGACAGAAAGACAACGGAAAAAGAGAAAGAAGGGGGACATGAAGACAGGTTGGTGCAAAAGTTTTGAGTCTCTGGGAGATTAAAAAATATGATCAAAATATATTGTATGGAAAAACTTATAAAAATGATTATTGCCTCTAATCAGAATTAAATGTTTCTATTTTAAAGAGTCAAGAGTTTTGAAATTAAGGCTGAGATAGATGGAATACAATAACTAATGTTATCTTGAGTGTTTAAGAAACTAGGACTTAAAAATAAGATCAAGTCTTTGTATATTGATACAAAATTAAGGGTAACGCTTCTTAAAGGTGTTATACTTAGTGATGCTTAAAAATGAAATGTAAAGTTTTGGCCTCTTGCTACCAATTGTCATAAATTGTTTAGGATAATTAAGAAATGGAAACTAATAGTCATGCAAGCGTGTCATTTTGTTAGTTACTATGACAGTCTATCACAGTTATGTTCTAAGCTACTCAGAAATCAAGTTGCTAAGAGACAAGCAACATTTGCTTATCTAAATATAAGAGATAGATAGGGCATCTTCAAAAACCTCAAGAGATCTGCAGAATATGGCATTCAAAGATGTTTTCTTAATTTAAGATTTTTTGATATCGAGACATGTCAGCTCCTGACAGCACACCCTATTCTACTCCAAGTAAAAGATGAGCAATGAAGAATCTCCAGTGGGAGATGGTTGAATTGGTGGTAAGCCTTTCTCTTGGCAAAAAAACAAACAAACAAAAAACCCCCCAAAAAAACCCTTGCTCCTACTGTAGACAGAATACTATCCAAAAAGGACAAAACTTGGAAGCAGGTAAGTCAACAGCCTAGCCCTGCCAAGACAGGGTAGGTAAGTCCTTCATAACCCCTGCTCTACAATCAATGTCTGTCAGAGAAACGGGCCAAACGATGAAGATTGATGCTGTAATATATGGAGAGAAAATGGAAACTGTCCAGGCAGCCACTGGTATGTCTTTTCTTAGTTTTTGAAGCTGCAGGCCCTGCACTTCCTATATAATCAGATATATTTATCCCTCTCAGATCTTTGAGGTGGTTGAAGGACACCTAGAGTCTCATAGTTCAATTTTGAGTTGTTTAGGAATCAAGAGGGTGTTCTGGATCTAAGAAGATATTTTTAAAATTGTGAGGCAAGTTAGTATGAAAGCTGAATTAGATATAGAACTTTAAACTCATGGAGATGGTTAGATAGTGGAATGTTAAAGTCAGGTGCCAAATACATATACACTGGACATAGGGAATGTATGCTAAGCCATATCCTTTCTTACTTGTGGCCTATTTATTTCTGTTGTTTTGTATTGTATTTATAGTTATAAGAGAAAGAACCATTTGTTGGACTGAAGGGGAGAGCTGTTGGGGAGAAAAAGAAATACCTTAAACTAAAAAAAAAAAAAAAAAAAAAAAAAAAAAAAAAAAAGGGGAAGAGGATGGGGGGTTGAGGGGGAGAAGGGTGGAAGGGTGTCACTAGGAAGCTCAAAAAATCAGGTAGTCATGTTCAAATGACCTAAAATATTTATATAAGTACTTTATTTTTTTTCTTCAAGTTACATCTCAGTCACAAACCCTTCCCTATTCCCCCTTCCTGTCCCACCCTTCCACCCTCTTCCCCCCCAACAGCTTCCCTTTTCAATCCAACAAATGGTTCTTTCTCTTATAACAGTAAATTCTATACAAAACAGCAGAATTAAATTTGCCACATTTATGAGAGTTAAATGGCCCGGTATACCTTCCCAATGTCCAGTTCATACATATTTGGCCCCTGGCGATTGTCCCTTAGTGAGGATTAGGGCAGTGCTCTGTTCTTATCTTTCCAAGAGAATCAAAGCATCCATTCAAGGAACCCAGGGACAACTGGACAACGGAAACCTCAGCAAAAATCAGAATCAGACACCAAAAGAAGATGAGTGACCCAGATGATTCAGCCTGACAGACTTGCTCAATAGCTGTCTCCATCAAAAGCCTACAACCACAAAACTCAATATCGCTAAGACCGGTCAGCTCTACACAATGCTCCAGCCAGAACCTCAGTAAAGCCTGGAAGTTCAGCTTCTGCCTACAAACTCCTTAGGACATCTAAACAGCTGAGAACAGAAGGACTGAACATAAAAGGATTGTATTAACATTTTTAACCATTTTTCTATTTTGGTTTGGGCCCCAAACAGGTTTACTATGACCCAAATCAGCAGGAAGTCATTTTAAGAGATTGACGTCCCATACCCAGAGGGTGGGGAGGGTGTTTCTCCGCACCCCCTCCTTTTTTTTTTCTTTTTTGGTTATTTGAAGGACAACTGAAAACTCTGTTATTAGGGGAAGAGATTACAAGTTGTTAAATGGTCCTGTTTAATGGGTTTTGGAGGTTAGATCCAGGGTATTCCTTCTTTCCCTTTTCTCTATCCTTCTTTATCTCCTATGTAGGAATGCACAGACTTGAGAAAAATTGAGACATAGACATAGCACAGGAAGGACCAAGAAGAAGGGTCAGATTATTGAATATGCCCTTATACCTTTGTATATTGATACAAAATTAGTAGTATATTTGGCTAAACTGGTATTGACCATTGTTTATTGTGCAAAAATAAGATTGTATTGGCCTACGTCGGTATTGATATTTGTATGTTGATACAAAATTAAGATTATAGTTGGCTACAATGGTATTGACCCTTTTATATGGACACAATATTAAGATTGTATTGGGCCGCATAGGCATTGATCTTTGTATATTGATACAAAATTAAGAGTATATTTAGCCACATTTGAATAGATCTTTGTATATTGATACAAAATTAAGGGTAATGCTTCCTAATGGTATCGTACCTAGAGATACTTAAAAATGAAATGTAAAGCTCTGGTCTCTTGATACCAACTGTCTTAAACTGTTTAGGATAGTTAAGAAAAACAAACTCCTAGTCATGCATGCATGTCACCTTGTCAGCTACTAGGATAGTCTATCACAGATATTCTCTAAGCTACTCAGTAATCAAGTTGTTAAGAGACAAATGTCAAGTTTTGACCTCTTGCTACCAACCGACATAAACTGTTTAGGATAATTAAGAAATGGAAACTAATAGTCATGAAAACGTGTCATTTTGTTAGTTACTATGACAGTCTATCACAGTTATTTTCTAAGCTACTCAGAAATCAAGTTGCTAAGAGACAAGCAATATTTGCTTATCTAAATATAAGAGATAGATAGGGCATCTTCAAAAACCTCAAGAGATCTGCAGAATATGGCATTCAAAGATGTTTTCTTAACTTAAGATTTCTTGATATCGAGACATGTCATCTCCTGACAGCACCCCCTATTCTACTCCAAGTAGAAGATGAGCATCGAAGAATCTCCAGAGGGAGATGATTGAATTGGTGGTAAGCCTTTCTCTTGGCAAGAAAAACCCCTTGCTTCAACTGTAGACAGACTTCTGTCCAAAAAGGACAAAACTTGGAAGCAGGTAATTCGACAGCTAGCTCTGCCAAGACAGGGTAGGTAAGTCCTTCATAATTCCTGCTCTACAATCAATGTCTGTCAGAGAAACGGGGCCAAATGGCTGAAGATTGATGCTGTAATGTATGGAGAGAAAATGGGAACTGTTCAGGCAGCCACTGGTATGTCATTTTTTAGTTTTGGGAGCTGCAGGCCCTGCACTTCCTATATAATCAGATACATTTATCCCTCTCAGGTCTCTGAGGTGGTTGAAGAATAGATAGCTAGAGTCTCATAGTTAAATTTTGAGTTGTTTAGGAATCAAGAGGGTGTTCTGGATCTAAGAAGATATTTTTAAAATTATGAGGCAAGTTAGTATGAAAGCTGAGTTAGTTATAGAACTTTAAACTCATGGAGATGGTTAGATAGTAGAATGTTAAAGTCAGGTGCCAAATACATATGGACTGGACATTGGGAATGTATGCTAAGCCATATAACTCTTATAATCGTGGCCTATTTATTTCTGTTGTTTTGTATTGTATTTGTAGTTATAAGAAAAAGAACCATTTTGTGGACTGAAAGGGAGAGCTGTTGGGGGGAAAAAAGAAATACCTTAAACTGAAAAAAAAAGGGAAGAGGATGGGGGGTTGAGGAGGAGGAGGGTGGAAGGGTGGGACTGGAGGGGAGAGTAGGGAGGGGATTGTGATTGAGGTGTAACTTGAAGAAATAAAATATAAATTATTAAAAAAAAGAGACAAGCAACATTTGCTTATCTAAATACAAGAGATAGATAGGGCATCTTCATAAACCCCAAGAGATCCGCAGAATATGACATTCAAAGATGTGGTCCTAAATTAAGATTTTTTTTTTATATCATGACATATCAGCTCCTGACAGCACCCCCTATTCTACTCCAAGTAGAAGAAAAGCATCGAAGAATCTCCAGTGTGAGATGGTTGAATTAGTGGCAAGCCTATCTCTTGACACGTAAAAACTCCTTGCTTCAACTGCAGACAGACTGCTGTCCAAAAAGGACAAAACTTGGTAGCAGGGAAGTCGACAGCCTAGCTCTGCCAAGAAAGGGTAGGTTAGTCCTTCATAATCCCTGCTCTACAATAAATGTCTGTCAGAGAAACAGGACCAAAAGGCTGAAGACTGATGCTGGAATGTATGGAGAGAAAATGGGAACTGTCCAGGTAGTCACTGGTTTGTCATTTCTTAGTATTGGAAGCTGCAGGCCCTGCACTTCCTATATAATCAGATATATTTATCCTTCTCAGCTCTCTCAGGTGGTTGAAGAATAGACAGCTTGAGCCTCATAGCTAAATTTTGAGTTGTTTAGGAATCAAGAGGGCGTTCTAGATCTAAGAAGATGGTTATAAGAGTGATGCAAGTTAGTATGAAAGATAAGTCAGTTATAGAACTTTAAACTCATGGAGATGGTTAGAAAAAAATAAATTATTTAAAAAAAATAAGATCAAAATATAATTAAGGTAACAGGTTTAAAATACTTTAAATAAATAAATTAAAGGTTACTGCTGCTTAACCTGGATTTATAAACCTCCAAGAGTTGAAAAAACTTGGAGCTAAGGTAAAATACATGAAATGCGTAGTGTTAGCCCATGCCTTTAACTCCAGCAGAGACAGGAGTCTCACTATAGAGTTAGTTGTCTTGTAAATTCTAGAGAACAAGGAACAGGGTGGTGATGGTGCACACCCTTAATCCCATCATTTGAGAAGAATACACCCTTAACCCAACACACTAGAGACAGAAACAGGCAGATCTCAGAGCTCAAGGTCAGTCAGACACAAAACAAGCTCTAAATAGAGAAAAACTTTGATCCAGGGGTGATGGAGCACATTTTTATTCCCATCAGTAGGAACCACATGTCTTTGATCCCAATACTTAGAATGCAGGGACAGGTACATAGGATTTGGAAGGTTTAAGTTTAAAAACCACTTACAAAAGGCATGCTGAAATTCAACTAAATTGTTCTTTTAGATCTCAAAATATATACACTAAAGGTTTGTTTAGCACCAAAATATCAAAATAATGTCTTCTTTAATCTGAATTGAGAGATAATACTTCATATATTGTCAAAAAAAATTTGCTCTAGGAATAATATTACCTGCCCCCCCCTCCAAAAAAAAGGTAATTGTCCCAGAGTTAGGATTAGGAAAGGGTTCTATTCTTATCTTTCCAGGAGATTTAAGAGATTTAAAGCATCCATTCAAGGAATCCAGGGACAACTGGACAATGGAAACCTCAGAAGAAAACAGATCAGACACCAAAGAAGACAAATGGCCCAGAGGATCCAGCCTTGCAGACTTCCTCAATGGCTGTTTCCTCAAAAGTCTACAACCAAAACAACTCAAAATTGCTAAGATAGGTCTGCTTACAGACTGTTCCAACCAGAACTCCAGTAAAGCCCTGAAGATCAGCTTCTGTCTACGAACTTCTTAGGATATTTAAATAGCTGAACACAAAAGGACTGAACATCAAATGAGTCTATTAATATTTTTAACCATTTTTCCATTCTTATTTGGGACCCAAACAGGTTTACTATGTCCCAAATCAGCAGGAAGCCATTTTAAGAGAGCGACTTCCCATCCCCAGAAGGTGGGGAGGGTGTTTCCCCCCCCCCTTTGGTCATTTGATGGATAAAAGAAAATGTTGTTATTTAGGGGAAGAGATTACAAGCTGTAAATGGTGTTGTTAAATGGGTTTTGGAGGTTAGACACAGGGATTTCTCTCTTTTTCTTTTCTGTATCCTTCTTTCTCTCCTATGTAGGAGTGAACAGACTTGAGAAAAAATGGGACATAGACATAGTATTGGGAAGATCAAGAAAAAAGTACAGATTATTGAATATGTCCTTATACCTTTGTATATTGATACAAAATTAATATTATATTTGGCCAAATCGGTATTGATCATTTATAAATTAATGCAAAATTAAGATTGTATTGGGCTACATCATTATTGATCTTTGTATATTGATTTAAAATTAAGATTATATTTGGCCACATGGTATTGACCCTTGTATATTGATGCAAAATTAAGATTGTATTGGGCTACACAGGTATTGATCTTTGTATATTGATACAAAATTAAGATTATATTTGGCCACATTGGTATTGATCTCTGTATGTTGATACAAAATTACGGGTAACGCTTTTTAAAGGTATTGTACCTAGAAATGCTTAAAAATGAAATGTGAATTTTCAGCCTATTCCTACCAAACATCATAAACTGTTTAGGATAATTAAGAAATGCAAACTAATTGTCATGCAAGCATGTCATTTTGTTAGGTAATATGACAGTCTATCACAGTTATTTTCTAAGCTAATCAGAAATCAAGTGGCTAAGAGACAAGCAACAGTTGCTTATCTAAATATAAAAGATAGATAGGGCGTCTTCAAAAACCTCAAGAGATCTGCAGAATATGGCATTCAAGGATGTTTTCGTAACTTAAGATTTCTTTTGATATCGAGACATGTCAGCTCCTGGCAACACCCCCTATTCTACTCCAAGTAGAAGATGAGCATCGAAGAATCTCCAGTGTGAGATGGTTGAATTAGTTGCAAGCCTATCTCTTGGCAAGAAAAACCCCTTGCTTCAACTGCAGACAGAATGCTGTCCAAAAAAGGACAAAACTTGGAAGCAGGTAAGTCGACAGCCTAGCTTTGCCAAGACAGGGTAGCATAATTCCTGCTCTACAATCAATGTCTGTCAGAGAAACGGGGCCAAATGGCTGAAGATTGATGCTGTAATGTATGGAGAGAAAATGGGAACTGTCCAGGCAGCCACTGGTATGTCATTTCTTAGTTTTGGAACCTGCACTTCCTATATAATCAGATATATTAATCCCTCTCAGGTCTCTGAGGTGGTTTAAGGATAGCTAGAGTCTCATAGATAAATTTTGAGTTGTTTAGGAATCAAGAGGGTGTTCTGGATCTAAGAAGATATTTTTAAAATTATGAGGCAAGTTAGTATGAAAGCTGAGTTAGATACAGAACTTTAAACTCATGGAGATGGTTAGATAGTAGAATGTTAAAGTCAGGTGCCAAATACATTTGGACTGGACATTGGGAATGTATGCTAAGCCATATAACTCTCATAATTGTGGCCTATTTATTTCTGTTGTTTTGTATTTTATTTATAGTTATAAGAGAAAGAACCATTTGTTGGACTGAAAGTGGGAGCTCTTGGGGGGAAAAGATATACCTTAACCTTCAAAAATAGGGTAGAGGAAGGGTAGTTCAGGGGCAAGAGGGTGGGACTGGAGGGGGGAGTAGAGAAGGGATTGTGATGGAGATGTAACTTGAAGAAATAAAAAATAAAGTATAAAAATAAAAATATATAATTAAAACATTGAAAAATATTGTAATATGTTAATTTAGTTTTAATGGAAAATTCAAAATTAGTACACAGTGCTTGTTTTTTTAAAAAATATTCCTAATGTGTGTGTAAATTTATTCTATCATTTATAATGTAAATAGAATTGAATGTTCTTAAATTTTCTAAAATTCTTCTTAGAATTTCTTTGCTTTATAGCAAATTCTCAGAAATTTAAATATTCCCTTCAAGATGCAGTAAAATTATCCAGTCTTTTTTCAGAAATTTAATTATTTAGTCCAGTTACATCTTGATCATAGCTCCCTCCCTTCTTAGGACCCAGTTCCACCCTCCCACCCTGTTATCCCCTCTCCCTCCTCTCCTTTTCTCTGATGAGAGGATCCCCCCATCATCCCACTCCAGTTTATCACATCCCATCCTCTTCCACTGAGGGCAGAAAGGCATCCCAGCTAGGGTAAAGTGTTCCATAAAGGCAACAGAGTCCATGTCAGAGACAATTCCCACATCACTTGTTAAGGGATCTGAATTAAGACCAAGCCCTCTGTTCACCTACTGCACATGCGTATGTTGAGTTTTGATATGCTTTTTGGTTGGTGCTTCAGATTCTGTAAACCTTCCAGGCCCTAGTTGATTGGTTCTATTGGTCTTCATGTGGCAATCTTATCCCCTCTTGATCCTTCTATTCTTCTCTCTCTTCTGCAAGTCTCCCAGAGCTCCAACTAATGTTTGGCTGTGTGTCTCAGCATCTGTTTCAATCCACTGCTGGGCAGGGTCTCTCAGATGACAGTTATGCTAGGCTTCTCTCTTATTTCTGTCTGTGGATTGTAATATGATTATACTGTTTTATATGGCTAGTGTCCACTTATAAATGAGTTATAAGTGAGTACATACCATCTGTATCTTTCTGTGTCTGGGTTACCTCACTCAGAAAGATCTTTTCTAGTTACATCCACTTGGTTGCAAATTGCATGATTTCCTTGTTTCTGACAACTGAGTAGTATTCCACTGTATAACTGTACCACAGGTTTTTTGTTTTTGGTTTTTTTTTTAATCCATTCTTCAGTTGAAGGACATCTGGGTTGTTTCCAGTTTCTGGCTGTTATGAATAAAGCTGCTATGAAGATAGTTTAGCCAATGTCCTTGTGGTGTGGTGAAGAATCTTTTAGATATATGCCCAGGAGTGATATAGCTAGGTCTTGAGATAGAGCCACTTCCAGTTTTTTGAGATATCACCAGACTGATTTCCAAAGTAGTTGTAGAAGTTTCCACTCCCACCAGCAATGGAGGAGTGTTCCCCTTTCTAAACATCCTTGACAAAGTATGCTTTCATGTGAGTTTTTGAACTTAGCCATTCTGAAGGGGGTAAGATGGAATCTCAGAGTTGTTTTAATTTGCATTTCCCTGATGACTAAGGATATTGAACATTTCTTTTTTTAAATATTTATTTATTACTTCAGGTTACATCTCAATCACAGTGCCTTCTTTCAACCCCTACTAGTCCCACCCTCTGACCCTCTACCCCCTATCCCTTCCATCACACCCCTCTGGAGTGGAGTGTCCCTACATATCAGTCCCCCATCCCAGTTCAGCAGTCATATGAAGGCCAAGAGCCTCTTCATACACTAGGGTCCTACAGGGCAGCACCACTAGGACAAAGTGTCTCATTGACAGGAAAAAAAGTCTATGTTCCTGTTCCCTCTGGTGCATTGGTTGTAGTATAGTTATCCTGTACTATATGGCTAAAATCCAACTTTAAGTGGATAGATTACATGTGCATCATTCTGAGTCTGGGTTAGCTCACTCAGAATGAGCTTCCCTAGTTCCATCCATTTGACTCAAATTGCATGATTTCATTGTTTCTGATGACTGAATAGTATTCCATTGTGTAGATGTACCACGGTTTTTGTATCCATTCCTCGATGGAAGGGCCTCTGGGTTGTTTCCAGTGTCTGAGCAATTCTTAAAGTGCCTCTTGGCATTAGAGATTCTTCTTCCATGAATTCTTAATTTAGCTCTAAATGAGTAAGTAAGTAAGTAAGTAAGTAAGTAAGTAAGTAAGTAAGTAAGTAAATGTATGTCTTGGAGAGATCAGGAATACAAGGCCTATACCTAAACATGATTGAGGCAAGTCAATAGCCATCATCAAATTAAGGAGAGAAGCTCAAAGCAATCCCACTAACATCAGGGACAAGACAAGGCTGCCCATTCTCTCCATATCTCCTCAATATTGTACTTGAAGTTCTAGCCAGAGCCATAAGACAACTAAAGGAGTCTCCAGTCTTGTGCGGTAAACAATGGGTCACATTTTAGCAAATGGAAGAGACCTCACCCACTTTGTAAGAGGAATATGTAACAACAGGAAAGAAGTCTGACCAGCTGAGATGTCAAGAAGAAAGATCTCTTGTTCTCTCTAAAGTGCACACAGTGCCAAGGTTGTGGTTCTGTTAGGTGGCACCTGTGGTGAGGTGAGCTGTTTGGTCATCAAGCTTCTTTTATGTCCACTCTGCTCCTGTAAGGAATTCATCACTCACAGTCCCAATAGTGAGTTGGAAATTGGAACACGTTTTACTTATGCCTACAATGGGTTCCCTTTCTAGGGTGAGTAGGCATCTGTGTGTTACAGCTTCCCAGGAAAAGTCTATCACATGAGGAGCAGGAAAATGATTGAAAATAGACAATATAATATAGCACTCAAAACTGAGTAAAGTGAGCTGGTGAGATATCTCAGGAGGTAAATAAGCTTGCTTCCACGGCTGACAGTGTGGGTTCGATCAGCAGCACTCAGGTGTGGAAAGAGAGAACAGCTCCCACATGTAATCTTCCCATTTCCACACATATGCCTCCACTCTGTACACCCACACAATAAAAATCAAGACTACACAGAAGTAATGTCAACTAGATAAACTGCAGTTTTTATGTGTTCTGTAACAAACCACATTGTCTGAATTAGCACTACTCTGATACATCCTCTCTAGATTAAATTTAAAAAATTGAAATGACATCACACACACAAGAACATACTTCTCAGTACTTATTATCTAATGAAAAGAAGTTTATACATTACTAAAAATAAATAATCATATAAAATCAAGCAATATAAATGCTGTTAGTATAATATGAATATCTTAATCAAATATAAACTCTATAGCAATTCCATTCCAAATTATTTATTTGAATAATGCTTGAATTACACAAATTTATAATTGTGTAAAGAGAAAGAGTGTTTCAAACACTACCCAAACATTTAAAAAATAGCATCAGTGATTTAATTATTTCTACATTTTAAAGTTTGGAACAGATAATATTTTCTCAGATAAATATGTATTGTAAGTCTACATGGCCTAAACTATGATTCTAACATTTCCAAATTAATTTAGGTCAGCATTTGCTACCAAATCATTTCAAATTAAATCTGTTTTCAAACCAAGTGAGTTGTGAATATGTTTTTGGTTTACAGTTTGTTTCACATTTGTTTGAGACTGCAGACTAAGAATTATTAAATCACTCATAATTTACCTGAAACTCATATCCCCAAATTACATGGGTGAAGGACCCTCTTCAAGAGTCTAACTAAATGGACCAAATTCCAACAGGAAAATAATGAAGTTGAGCATTACATGACCAAGAAGTGTTTTCAGAGCCTGATCTCTCGAGCCTGCACTCCCCTACTGGAGATCTTTGGATTTTCATAATCTGTTTCATAATCTTTCAGGGCTGTTCGAGGGAGCACCCTGGTAAGTGCAGCTTCTTTCCCTTTCTTGACTCTCCCCTTGTCATCGAGCTCACTCAGCCTTCACCATATCCATCCAATAAAGCAATTTTCCAGCAACATGACCTGAATCTGTCAGTTTGTCACGGCTCATGTTACAGAGTCCTGTCATCCTCTGCAGAGGGCTTGTGGATGCTGAGGCTTGTTCTCCTCCAGGCTCTCCTTGCTGATTCAGTCAGTGTGTCACCATCCCAGGGCTTCATCTGCCAGGATACAATCAACAGTTACAAATTAGAAATCAATGCTCCAAAAGTTAATGGGGGGCAGCGGGAAAAGGACAGGAATACAAACCAAGTAAAACACTCTTGATCTATGTACAAGAAGGAAATTATAGAAAACATAGGCATCTCCATGGGAAAGGTGTTTCTATTTGACTAAAGTTATTTTTCACCTTAATAAAATATGAATTCATTAAAACTGAGATGCCTGAAAACACTTTGTTCTCTGAAACACTAATTTTAGTTATAAAATAAGTTACAAAACTATGAGGTTCATTAAATTTAAAGCATAAAACCACTGAAAAATTTTCATCTTCCAATTTCCCAACTTTCTGTTCAAAACAAAGAAACTCTCGTCAATAATAGTTTCTTCATGAGAATTACCATGTCACAAAAGTTGCTTTTCTAGTGGACAGATTTAGTGCTTTGTAAAGTAATACAACTCTAAGATATTTTAATGTCTGAATCATTAGGAAAGTTATATAAAAAATGTTACTCATGAGGGAGAAGCAACTTGTAAAGGACAAAGACCTGAAGAAGAGAAATGAGAGCTGTATTTGCCCTTTGATTTGAACCTACCTCAGACCGTATATGCTGTTTGACCATTTTATTTGATATTTTTAAAAGACATGATTTTAGAAAAGAGAAAAATAATTTTTGATAGTTGGATTCTCAAGAAAGGGCAGACTATACAGAAACAAGAGGGAGTTCAGGAATCAATATTTTGGTACTATGGTAGTCACATGATTATATGATTATACTTTTTTCAATAAAATGGTACACTATAAGGTGTGGCATGCTAAAATATATACATTATATTTTATTATTATGGTGTTAGTCACATATTAACTTGTGTTTATTATATTAAACTATGATTCATATTTATAAACAGGATTATTTTTACTATAAATCCAGATTTTTATAAAGTTTCCCAGTTTGCAATCTTCCTAAAAGTAGATGGTGTATGTAGATAAATACAACATTATGCCTAGTTTACGGTTGGCACAGTACACAGGGGTTTATGATCATCTCTAGTTTAAATATTTCAATCAATCTTTTCTGAGTGATGTGGCTTGCTGCATGTTATATTGCCTAAGAAATAATATATGCTGTATTGCCTAGTTTTTAATTCATAAGAATATTAAAATATTTAGCAAGTTTGTTTCCAGCCAAATTTCTCTATCAAAAAGATATAATTCCCTTCTCTCAGTGGAAAATAGTCTCTGTAGTCATGATGCCTTCTTATTTTTCAAGCATAATGTTAACCAAAATTTTATGTAATGTGTTAGCATATGCCATTGACTGGTACTTTTATCATTCAACGTTGCTACACTTTCAGTTTCATTCCTTTCCATGATTATGAACTGACTTACATTACTCAAATGAAATTGGAATAAAGTCTTTAAAAGTAATATCTTAAAATTCAGTGATTCTTTCCTTTTGTATAAAAAATTATCTAATTAGGAGATATTTGTTTCACTTTCTCTATACATGGAAATATCTTTTCTCTATCTCTCTACTTTTGACAGATCTCTGTCTTTACCTCTGTACATATCTCTGTTTAATGATTTTATATTTCTCTCTCATCATTGTGGACTTTGATTTTATTTATATAAAATTATATGGTTAACTAGAATATATTTTGATAGAACATTATGCACAAATGCCATTCTTGAGTGTCTGTCCCTGTTTTAGGAAGTTTTTATACATTTCTTTCTCTGTCTACCTCCATTTGCTCTTTGACAGCAATTTATAGGTTCCTCTTAAATGTCCATTTTCTAATAGTCAGAGTAATCTTTTAATATGTTTCTTGGTTCTTTAGTGGAAGTAATAATTCAAAAGATCAGGAACATAGACTTTGATACATATCAATGGGACAATTTGCCTTAGGGGTGCTACCATGAAGGCCCCCAAGAGAAAGCTCTTAGCTCTTATATGACTGCTGAACTGAGAGGGGCTGATATGTAGAGACATTCCACAATGAAGGAGTGGGATGGGTGGGAGAGGGAGGAGAGGGTGGGAGGGTGGAACTGGGAGGGATGGAAAGAGGGCACTATGATGGAAATGTAACTTGATGTAATAAATAAACATTATAATACAAAAAGAAAAGAAAAAACTCAATACCATCTTTTGGAGTCCCTAGTCTCATAATGTTGTATCAGGTCTCTTAAAATTTTTATATTTTTTTCTTTATGTTTTATTTCTTCAAATTACATCTCAATTGCAGTCCCCTCCGTATTCCCCCTCCAGTCCCACCTTCCCACCCTCAACCCCCTATCCTCCTCCTTTTTTTTTTCTTTTAAGTTTAAGGTATATCTTATTTCCCCCTACAGTTTCCCCTTTCAGTCCAACAAATGGCTCTTTCTCTTATAATAATAAATACAATAGAGTACAGCAGAGGTAATTAGGCCACAGTTATGAGGGTTAAATGGCTTAACGTACATTCCCAATGTCCAGTCCATATGTATTTGGTACCTGACTTTAACATTCTACTATCTAACCATTTCCATGAGTTTAAAGTTCTATATCTGACTCAACATTCATACTAACTTGCAACACAATTTTAAAAGTATCTTCTTAGATCTATAACACTCTCTTGACTCCTACACAACTCAAAATTTAATTATGAGACTCTAGCTATCTGTTCTTCAACCACCTCAGAGACCTGAGAGGCATAAATATATCTGATTTTATAGGAAGTACAGGGCCTGCAGCTTCCCAAACTAAGAAATGACATACCAGTGGCTGCCTGGACAGTTCCCATTTTCTCTCCATATGTTACAGCATCGATCTTCAGTCATTTGGCCCCGTTTCTCTGACAGACATTGATTGTAGAGCAGGGGTTATGAAGGACTTACCTACTCTGTCTTGGCAGAACTAGGCTGTCGACTTACCTGCTTCCAGGTTTTGTCCTTTTTGGACAGCATTCTGTCTACAGTTGGAGCAAGGGGCTTTTCCTACCAAGAGATAGACTTGCAACTAATTCAATCATCTCCCTCTGGAGATTCTTCGATGCTCATCTTCTACTTGGAGGAGAATAGGGGGTGCTGTCAGGAGTTGATATGTCTTGATATAAAAAAAATCTAAAGTTATGAAAACTCTTTGAATGCCATTATTTTTATTTGGTTTTATTTATATATTTTTATTTCTTGTTACTGAATAGGTCCTTTGCTTATATATTATGGTTTCAAGTTTAGTGATGTTATGGGATTCCTGAATGTGAGAATGAATGTGTTTATGTGTTTATCTGTTTCTTGTGCCTTTTTTAAATTTAAATTTAGGTTTTAAATTATTATCTACTGATTCTATTGAAAAATACACTAATATATGAGAAAAACAGTAAATAGTTGAGAACTGAACACACTGCCCATTTAGCAGACTTCATCGAACGACCACTTTCCCTGTAATACCCATTCTCACTTCTGAGATTTTGCAGTGTTTGTGTCTCTTTTAACAGGGTACCCTGCAAGCTGATAGACAAGCAATGATTCATTGGAACATATTTCCTCACAAATGGATACAAAATGGAAGAACATTACTCCTTCTCTCCACCACCTAACAATATCTAATAATTTCCCACAGAAATGTACAGTCCCATCAGCATGTTCTACATCCATGACTGACTGTTGATGGCCCAAACTTGTGAAGCTCCACTACAGCAACCTGAGCTGCTATGAGTTATGATATTTTATTATACATAAAAGTAAAGTTAAAATTGGGTTGCATATATCATAGAAAATTCAGATGAGTTGAAAAAATTATAAATCTTTTAGCCTAAGATATAATTATGTGTTCATTATAAGAAAGTGAAAATTAGATTAGCTATGCCTTACAATTATTAGATTTTGAGATAAATGATAATTATGAGTTTTAAATTTACAATGGATAATAGAGAAATGTGTTAGAATGTAATGTGGAAAAGAGATATGTCTATCCCAGTTAGCTGTTTCATTTGAGTATTAATTTGCTACTTATCATATTCATCTTCCTAACTCACAACTTTACTTCTGCTTTCAACATATTAGATACTTAGAATTCAAACACAAAGCTAGTATCAGAAATGTTAAGAAACTTTTCACCTTACACCATGAATACAAAGGTAGCTAGCATTCAAAAAAATTGGATTTAATAACACTTGTTCTAAGAATATAAAAGTATTGTTTGCTTAAAGCTCAGATTTCTAAATGGTTCCTCTTTTTTAATGTTTGACTATTTTTTTTTAATTTATTTTTTTATTTCTTCAAGTTACATCTCAATCACAATCCCCTCCCTACTCCCCCATCCAGTCCCACCCTTCCACCCTCTTCCTCCTCAACCCTCCATCCTCTACCCTTTTTTTTAGTTTAAGGTATATCTTTTTCCCCCAACAGCTCCCCCTTTCAATCCAACAAATGGTTCTTTCTCTTATAACAATAAATGCAATATAAACAACAGAAATAAATAGGTCACAATTATGAGAGTTATATGGCTTAGCATACATTCCCAATGTCCAATCCATATGTATTTGGCACCTGACTTTAACATTCTACTATATAACCATCTCCATGAGTTTAAAGTTCTATATCTAACTCAGCTTTCATATAACTTGCATCACAATTTTAAAAAAGCATCTTCTTAGATCCTGAAAACCCTCTTAATTCCTAAACAACTCAAAATTTAACTATGAGACTCTAGCTATCTATTCTTCAACCACCTCAGAAGACCTGAGAGGGACAAATATATATGATTATATAGGAAGTGCAGGGCCCACAGCTTCCAAAACTAAGAAATGACATACCAGTGGCTGCCTGGGCAGGTCCCAATTTCTCTCCATACATTACAGCATCAATCTTCAGCCATATAAACCTTTTGATAAGAATATAAGCTTTCCAAATTTACTTTCTTGAAAAATATCTACATCTATATCTATGTCTGTCTACATCTATTTATCTATCTATCTATCTATCTATCTATCTATCTATCTATCTATATACACATATGTATATATGTATATACAAACACACATACATATATGATATATATATATATAAGAATGTTCTTTCACCTACTTGGTTACTTTTCTCCTTGAAATTATCATGTGTTCATAGTATCCAGTTCCATCTCATTTGAAAATAATTGATGAGCTCTCCCAAATAACTATCTACATTTAAATAATTGATATAGATTCTACACGTTCTCCACCTTAGCATGGTGACCAATATACATTATATCCATGGTCTGATTTATGTTTTGGGAAAATGGTGTCATAGCAATTCTGATATTAGGATACAAGGCACTGATGAGAAGTGTTTCCATACTGAACTTCATGATTGATTCTTCTCTTATTCCATCTCCCCAGCTTCTCTCAAGAAGCATTATATTTTCAGTTCTTATTCCATTTAAGTTTTAATTTCTAGAGTCTTTTAAGAATTAACTACCTAATATTTATCATTACATCCAGGGGATTTAATCATGTTTCAGTGGGTGCTTTTTTTTTTAGAACCATCCCAATTATTTAAACAATCCCTTAAAATCCTTTAATTACTCTAAAAGGGCATATGCCATATATTAAAGCTTGAAACATGTCATAGACTCTATGTATTATTTGTTCAGTTTACTGCCATAAGTGCAGACACTAGTACCAGTATAGTTCTTAATTTGCATTATTGACAACTTATTGAACTCCATAATATGTGAGAAAATGTTTATTTATAATTTATTAACACCAGGAGGGTAAAGATTTCAGAAATCAAGTTACATACAGGATTTCCTGACAATTGAAAGGGTAACAGAAAAAGCCCACCCAACTTTGTCATGGCTATTTAGAAACTTTTATATGTCTTTATTATCTAATATATAATAGCATAATATTTTACTGGTAACATGATATTTTACTATTAGCAACACATATTGAGTTAGCATTTTCAGAATAAAAGTAAGTCTGTACACTAAAACCAGACTTATGGTTCTATTTTTGTTGATTTCACTTATAGCAGTAAATTTATTTAAAGGTCTACTTGGGGACAGTCAATTCTACTGATTCATTCCTCTTGTTCTGAACACAGCTGTGAGTCTCTCTAACTGACATATTGATTTCCTTTCAGTAAGGGAGGTATAATTAATGTGACCTTTTGATAAGTTGGGAGATACAGGGTACGACAAGTGCTCTCCAGAGAGCTATTAGTAGCTTCTGAGCAATTTGTTAATAGTAGAACTACCTTTATTAAAATCATAGAGTTAAGAAGATAATTGACAACCATAATAATGAGTGTGTACAGGGAACTATGAAAGCCTAAGGTGAAGTAAAACTGCTAATTACTTAAAAATTGATACACTTTCAGAGCTAAAATACTATGATTTGGGAACTCTGGATATAAAATAGAGTGGATAATAGGCATGCATGAAACTGTGAATCAATTATCCTGAAAATTGGTGTTTTATTTCTATTGTTAGATGCATTTTTATTAAATATAAAGCTTTTATTAGGTACAGAATTCAAGTACAGTTTTGTATGTGTGTGTACATATGTGGATGCATGTTTGTGTGTTCTATACCTCAAACTGTTATTGATCTAAAATGGCAAGCAAAACTCTAGACATCACATGTATTGGAAATGCTTTTGTTGTAATATTTATATTTTTTTCTTTCCATCCAGTCTAAAAAATATGACAGAGGTACCTATTAAATATGTGTTTCCCAAGTATCAACATTCAGCAGTGTCTTATTGATCATTAGGTAATTTCTTCTCATCCTCATTCTGAGTTAGTATGTGTTCTTAAATTAGTTTTGGGTAATAAAAAATAAGTGTATGCTTATTGATTGCAAAATTGCAATAAGCTTGATAGAGACAGAGATTAAAAACATGAAAACATGATGCTATTTATTTTGGAAACCTAGTATGCTAATAAAACTATAATATCATTTATTTATGTGTGTAAAAATTCTGTAATATATACTAGACTTCTATGCACATGTGTGATTGATCTGTAGTTAATCTTTATAGAAGTTCTTTATTTCCTTAGATCATGCTTATGGCAGCTTCCTAAAAACTAAACAAATTCGTTAAAGGTACTGTTTTTTGTTTTGTTTTTCTTTTTTGGAGGATTTTTGTTGTTGTTGTTGCTGCTGCCTTTTAATATTTTCTAATGGATGGAGATGTTTTTCTCAACTAGTTAAAAAACTAAGCAGAAAAGTATGTCATCAGAAAGACAAAGTTTGTTGACAAGCCTTACAAACTTCCTGAGTAAGAAAAACAAACAAATGAAAAATGAAACAAGAACTAGGAATATCTCCACCTCAAATGAGTACTGAATTTTAATTTAATTAATGAATTAATGATCTCCTACCTGGGGAACTTCCCTTAGTGTCTATCTATCTCTTCTGTGGCAGGGATTTTGTCTCTAACTTTTTAACTGTTAATTACTAGATAAGAGTAGACACCGCAACCTCTTCTGATCCTGTGGATTGCAGAGAAATTTTAATCCAACAACATGGCTACTCTGGCAAAGGATTATATCTAAAGACCTTCTATATCTGTGTAATCTGGCTAGAATGCAGACACATCCTGGAGGAGTGTGATCTGTCTGGAATACAGACATGCTCTTAGTACACACTGTTAATCCTAAACAATGAAAGTATTTTTAGTTTATAGAAGGAAACAAGCTAATTTGAAAATGATATCTAATTGAGGGTCAGACAAGGTGATGAATCAGAGAAAGATTTGACAGAATGAGGGAGAGATAGGATATGCCCTACTCTCAGGAGAACAGGACAGGAAAGAGATTTCAGTTTGGTGCAATGCAGTTGAGTTGAGTTGTACTTACGCAGTTCCGTTCAGTTCATGCCTTCCATGCAGGCAACACAGTTCAGTGTCTGGAGTTCAGAGGAAATTTTTTCCAAGCAGAGTAATTCAGGCAGAAGCCAAAAGAAGCCAACTTGAATCAGTCAGCTTGGAGAGAAGATTGAGCTAGAAGAGTTGTGCGGGACCAGCAAGCCAGAGAGAAACAGGAAGTGTGAGTTTATTTAGCAGAAAGTCTTGGTGGCTAAAAATATTTCAGGCCTAGGTTAAGAGATGGAGACTGGAAGATGAAGCCTTTAAGGTACTGGCTCACAGAAGATTATATTTTACGGAGGTTAGAAGATTCCAAGCTTAGGCCCAGGGATAACTAGAACAGACAAAAAAAAAAAAAATTCTGGGCATAACCCAAACTGTATATTCGTACAGCTTAGGTAAGCTTCTCATATTATCCCTTTTTCTGAGGAAATAAAAATATCATTCACAGTGCATAATGGGTGTAGAGAAATGTAGTCCATAAAAGAGTGGGTGGATTATATTTTGGAGAAATAGGAACTTATATCTAAAGACAAAATATCACAAAGAAATGGAAAGTCACTGCCTATTAATGGGACAAAAGTCCAATATGAGGATTTATGTCTTTTCCTTCTCCTATCCTAAGAGTCCAAACACTCATTTCATGTGTGTGTACCATAAGAAAGGAACTTGATATCTTCCAATTATATACTAGTTATAAGTATAAAAGTATGTCATATGAATTAATACATTACATAAACCATACATGTAGGAAATTTACAAGCACATTTCATAGGTGAAAGGGACAATGATATATCCTTACTAATATTATTTTTAATATTTAATTAGATATGTTGATAGAGGGGTATGTGTTATAAATGAAGCTGTCTATAGAGCACAGAAGTGTTCTATTCTCCTGCATCTGGAGTTACAGGTGTTGTAAACTTCCTGGCATGAATTCTTGGAATCCAAGATTCTGAGAATCTAAGAATAAATCCAAGCACAAAGGTACAACATATCAATATATATATATATATATATATATATATATATATAAATTTTATATTTAAAATTAATTTATATATGTCACACATATGATCTGAATAATCAAAGAGATAAATGTTGTCTTGATATGTTCAAAATTTTCAGACTTAACACATCTTTTGAACTGTTGCAAGCTGGAACATAAGAATGAAAGTATTCAGTGTTCCTCATTATTTAGAATGCTACATGAGTCAGCAGAGGAAGTTTCTGAATCATTTAAAATCTTTCAAGTGTCATTAAATTGCCTCACATAGAAACATCAGGAACTGCATGTATGATACACATTGGTACTTTCATTGTCTCATATTTTATTTATTCTATTTTAACTTTGTTCATACTCAGTAATTTTAAAATGGCTTTTAGGAAAAGATTCATGTACTAAAATTCTTGGAAATATTTTTAAAATGCTAAGGCCAGTTATAAAGTAGGAATCAATATTGCAAAAAAAAAACTATTGCTTCCCCATGGAAGAGGGGGAGGAATTATTGTAGAAGCCACCAAGAGAACACAGACCACAGAGTAATATGAGCAGAGCTTATAGGGCCTCACACAGAGTGAAGCAGCAATCACAAAAACTTCATGAGTCTTGCTGGGTCTTCTTCCTATATTTTATGATTGTTTATCGTTTTGTATTTTGTGGGACTCCTCACAGTGGAAGTGAGGTTGTCTCTGACTCTTTGTCTACTCTTGGGACCATTTTCCTTCTATTTAGTTGTCTCATCCAGCCCTGATATGAGGGTTTGTGCCTACTCTTATTACATTTTGTTATGCAGTGTTTGCTTGATATCACTGGGGAAAACTTTCTTTTCTGAAGGGAAGCATAGAAGTGGATCTGAGGGTAGGGGAGGTAGAAGAGGAAGTGAGAAGAGGAGATAGAGGGGAAATTGTGGTTGAGAT